>VIAB01008375.1:39233-52689 GCA_009801035.1 Oophaga pumilio
TAATCAGGTTTTTGCATTATTATTGTAGTATTGTGTGAATGGTTCTGTTTCATTAGATATATACCTTTGTGAGAAGATTCAGTATAACCTGTGTATTTTAATTGAATCCTCTGCTGTTTCTTGGATTTTGGGTCTAGCAGGTGGTGCTATCAGTGACTGACAAATGTCTCTGTAATCGCACTTCTACAAAGAAAGCTGTACAAGTTATATTTCATTTTTTCTCACAAAACCATATATCGATGTACTCCGCTTTCCCTGGTCTGTATGCAGATCGGACTGCTTTTTCATAGTGACTCCCTTCAAGCCTTTCTTGTACTCCTCTTCCGTTGCCATTGATGTGACTGGTGGCTTTGAAGCTACAGCAGTATAATGGGTGACCTGTAAAGGGTTACTGCTTCTCCTGCACAGAAGGTAATGGTGATAAAGACTTTGTGATCGCATTAGTGACGTGACTTTTTCCATTGATAGACGCGTCTAGCACACTTGGCTATTATTCCGTGAACTTGGAAACTGTATATATGGTTACAGAGGACGATAGGCATCACATGTATTATTCAGGCTTTTATCCACTTAGTTAACTTTCAATAATGACAATTTTTTTGAAAGAACCATAGTTTCTTCTTCAGAATGCTGCCTAAATTGGAGGAATAACTTTATCCTTTAGAACCTTTTATGGGGACGTTTTTTGTAATCTAGTTTTCTCAACAATAATTTGTTGTTTTCCTCCTGATGTACAGGACCCCATTTTCACCCCCAGTGCTTTGTTTAAAACGTGAACTAACATAAAATGAGTATTTAAGGTGGAAAAATCATATCCTGCGATGTCACAACATTCCACTGCCAGAGTTTCCATTACCTACTGACACCCTTCCTGCTGGGACTAGATAATTTCTGTCAGCGACACCAAAGCTAATCCTTAAAATAATGGGCTAACCTTTGCTGCTATTACATAGTGTGTTTACAGACCATGTGTCAACGTGTGACATGAGGGCTAAAATACTGCAAAGTACCATGTCAATACTAGGAGATCACTATTGGCTAAACCATCGTTTGACCGACAGCAATTTATTATATATCGGGAGGCTTGAGAATCCCTAGAAATCTCTCCTATAGGTCAAACCCTTACATCGGTTATTCCCTACTGATTGTTTGTGCGCCCCAGGTACCAGCCAAATGGTGCACGACGCCTGGGCTAGGTAATGATGTTTAGGAGCAGGACTATATAGCAGGGGATCTTACTTACCCGACCATGGTCTTACACATTGGATGTGGTTAATCTAAGAAAGAATGGGACTTTATTTTTCTGCCCCCAGCAGCTGCTAACTGGCTGCTGTCACTAGTATTTTGTAGGATTTTCCTACCACAGATAAGCTATAACCTCTTTGATTTTCTGTCTCCCACATAGATGCGGAACAGATATGTAAGAAAGCAAGGCAATGTCACTTGGTTATGTAATTTGCAACAATGCCAAGAGAAATCAAGGGAATTAAAGCCGACCTGCAGTACCCGGCAGTGGCTACTACACATTGAATGGAGTTGCACATTATACCTCTGTAATAGTGTGCAGGTGCAGGGTATGTCACCACAGAACAGAGCCAGATCAACAGCGAAAGATTAATTTACAAGGATAAGATTCTCCTCGCAGGGAGAAAATAGTGGGGATCAAACTAATATTATAACAGTATATTTTCGGCATATGAAGTCTATATATGAGTAATCAAACAGTCGAGCAGAATAACGAAAATTTACGGGAGTTTCAGGAATCTTATCAGTCTGAAGAATTCTTGCCCTCGGCGGGTCGTCCTCTCCAGCGTAGGCGCCGACAGCAGCGGCACTTGTAGTCTCTGTGTGCGCTGTTGTCTCTGGGAGCGCTGTAGTTTCTGTGAACTGTTAACTGGGTCCTCAAGGGTTAATGTGAGAGGCAGGGGAAGACTGGGACAACTGCGTGTTCCCTGCTCTTAGTCTCTGCTTCGGATCGAACAGTCTCTCCGCTGGAACAAGGCTCGGTCTTTTGCTAAGCTGCTCTGCTGGGTTCAGGGGCTCTGACCCGTCACTGTGGCCGCGGCGACTATGCGAGTGAGTCTCTGTCCCCGTGCGGTCAGGAGCGAGTCTGGTTTCAATCTCAGGGGACTCTGTATTCATGTGCTCACAGTCTGCAGCTAGTCTGTTCTGTTCCTCTGTCTTAGCTTTCTCACTGAGAGGAATCCCCCCTCCCTCACGTGTAGCGGTCTGTACCTCTGTCTGCTGCACACACTGCTCTCTGGTCAGCGCGCCCAACTCTCCCACCCTGAGTCTCTCTCACTTCCTGTCTGCGTCCCCAAACGTCCTGCCAGGGAAACCTGCTGAACAGCACCAAGGTTCTGGACGTGGAGCAAAGGAGGCAACACCCTTCCAACTCTTCCTGTGCTTCACCCCCTTACATTCCCCCCCCTCTTTTAGCTCGCCATTCCACGGGCGAGAGTTTCCGAAGTTCCTGCTGACAATCTTCCAATCCCTGCACAATCTGCTGCCAGATGAACTAATCCTGATTGTAGCGAACAGGGGGTATACCAGCCGTTTGAACGTTCAGAGCGTCTCAGCTCAGCAGGGACAACGGTGTCAACCGTTGTGGGAGGAACTGGAGTCGGGGCCACTGCTGGCATGCTGGTAATTTCAGGCTCTGGCCCTGCTTCCAGGTTCCCTGGGGGAAATTGGGTGTCCTCCTCCTCTTCAAGATCAACATTGACCACTGGTACGGCCTGTGAGGGTACTGGAGCCAATTAAACTGGTTGGGGATCTCGGGACAAACAAGGTCGCAGCATATTCTGATGCAGCAGGCGAGTGGGAGCCCCTTCTTCTGTTTCTGACCGGACCTTGTAGACAGGACCCTTGTTGCCAAGTCACCGCTTCACCCTGTACAGCCTTTTCTCCCACCGGCACTCCCAATTTGTTGTGTGGGCGCTTTTCTCTCACCAAGACTCGGTCTCCAGGTCGCAGAGCTGTCCCTTTTTCAGGAATGACTTGAGGATGTTCCAATTCCTGCAGCCGGTCCTGCACTAACCGATGGAGAGTCCTTAGCCGACGACGGTGTTCTTGAACCCAGGAGTACACCCCCCGTCTGTGGGTAGACCTCCTCGGGCTCCAACTCCGCCACCTCCTTCCCAGACCGTCCGAAGAACAGAGTAGGGTGTGAAGCCGGTGGTGCTATGTTTCCGATTGTTATACACCCACATATATTCAGGGACGAACTCAGTCCAACGTGCCTGCTGATCCTCTTCTAGTGTCCTCAGCATCTGGATCAGGGTGCGGTTAAATCTCTCACAAGCTCCGTTCCCCTGTGGATGATAAGGAGTTGTCTGAGACTTATTGATTTTGCACAGCCGGTGCAGCTCCTCCATCACTTTTCCGAGGAAGCAGGCCCCTGATCAGAATGGATGCGTTTGGGGCACCCGTACACCTGAATGAAGTGTTTGCAGATTGTGTGAGCAGCAGACTCGGCAGTTTGGTCCCGCGTTGGTGTCACTACGGCTAACTTAGTAAAAAGGTCTATCATCACCAAACAGTGCTCACAGCCTTGATGTGCTGGTCCAATGGTCAGGTAGTCTATCCGTTATTCCGGCGGTTTGACCAGCTCACAACTCCGACACTGACAGACCCTTTCCACGCCGTTCCTCAGATTGGGATGATAGAACAGGCGCTGCAACCACTGGAAGGTTTTTTCCGGCCCGAAGTGCGCTCCTTTTTCATGCGCTTCGGTAGCTACCTGGTCTACCTGGGACGAGTGGATAACCGTCTGCCAGTCAAGGTCGAGCTCCGATTGGAGGAACATTCTTCTGTACAGGATACCATCCCACAACCGCTGTCTTTCCCACTGGCGCAGCATCCTCAGCATCTCGGGTGAGGCAGACCTCCTCTCGCTTTGACTGGGCCCCTGTTTAGACATGACCCACCGTCTCAGCTGGGCTATCTCCTTATCCTCCTGCTGTATTCGGACCCACTTATCACGGGGCTGCTCCAGTAAACTCACACGTGCTTCTTCTTGACGAGTCTCCCGCGTAGCTGCCACCATCCTGGCAGTCTCTCCAAAGTTTGGGACTTCCACGGCATGCAGCTCTTCTTCCTGACTGGGCGCTGGTTTGCGATAATTCACTCGAGAAAGGGCATCAGCATGAACATTCTCTGCTCCTTTCTTGTAGGAGATTCTGTATCGGAACTTGGCCATCCGGGCTACCCATCGTTGCTCTAGTGCCCCTAACTTAGCACTTTCTAGATGAGCCAGCGGATTGTTGTACGTATGTGAACTTCTGAGCCAGCCAAGTACTCCGCAAACTTCTCAGGCATCGCCCACCAGCGTCAACCGCTCCAGATTGAATGAATTGTAGTTTTCTGGATTCCTTTCCGAGTCATGTATAGATCGACAGGCGTATGCTATGACGCGCTCTTTTCCGTCCTGCATCTGGGATAGCACTGCTCCGAGCCCCTGCAGATGCCCATCAGTGTGTAAGATGAACGGCTGCGAGAAGTCAGCATAGGCCAGCACAGGGGTCACCGTCAAATCCTTCTTCAGGGCTAGGAATGCTTCTTCCTGACGCTTTCCCCACTGTATGTTCCTGTTTTTGGCACAAGAGGGTACTCCCTTCAACAGCTCCCAAAGAGCATTTGCAATGCGGGTAAAGTCTTTTACAAAGCGCCGGAAGTATCCGGTGAGTCCCATAAATGCACGTACATCTTTCAGTTTGTGGGATTGGCCACTCTTGTACCGCAGCGATCTTCTCCTGAGAAGGCCTCCCTCCCTCAGCAGAGACTACGTGCCCCAAGTATTCAATCTCAGTTCGGAAGAGGTGACATTTCTGGGGTTTCACTTTCAACCCGTACTTCTGTAGCCAACTCAGAACCTGCTCCAGTCTCTGCAGATGTTCTTCAAAGGTGGGGGCAAAGACGATGATATCATCCAAGTAAATCAAAGTGGCTTCAAAGTTCAGGTCCCCCAAACATCTCTCCATGAGGCGCTGAAACGTTCCTGGGGCATTGGCTAGGCCGAAAGGCATGCGGTCGAACTCGTACAGTCCCATCCGAAGGATGAAGGCTGTCTTGGCTCGGTCTCGTTCGGACATTGGTACTTGCCAGTAACCGCTGGCCAGATCTAATGTGGAAAAGTACTTGGCATTCCCTAGCGCTGACAGAGACTCCTCCATCCTTGTCAGTGGATATGAGTCTTGCACTGTGCAAGCGTTGAGCCGGCTGTAGTCCACACAGAAGTGTAGGGACCCGTCCTTCTTCCTCACCAAGACTATGGGGGCAGCCCACAGGCTCTGACTCGCGTATAACCCCCTTTTTCAACATTTGCGACAGCATTCCCTTCACTTCCTGGTAAATCTGTGGGGGTACCTGGCGGTACCGTTCCCTGATTGGTGCCGCATCCCCTGTGGGTATCTCGTGGGTGATGGCCATGGTGCTCCCAAAGTCATCTTTGGTTTTGGCAAATTATTCAACATGGCTCCCAGTGAAATGCTAGACCTGGGGCTTTCCCCCAACTGTTTGGTCTGCCCTTTCCGCATTACTGTGTGACATCCTGCCGACTACACCAAGTGTAATAACGTGCAGGGTATGTCACCACGGAACAGTGAAGGATTTATTTACAAGGATAAAATTCTCCTCGCAGGGAGAAAATGGTGGGGATCAAACTAATATTATAACAGTATGTTTTCAGCATATGAAGTCTATATACGAGTAATCAAACAGTCTAGCAGAATAATGATAATTCACGTGGAGTTTCAGGAAACTTATCAGTCTGAAGAATTCTTGCCCTCGCTGGGTCGTCCTCTCAAACATAGGCGCCGACAGCAGCGGCACTTGTAGCTTCTCTGTGTGTGCTGTCGTCTCTGGGAGTGCTGTAGTTTCTGTGAACTGGTAACCGGGTCCTCAAGGGTTAATGTGAGAGGCAGGGGAAGACTGGGATAACTGCATGTTCCCTGCTCTTAGTCTCTGCTTCAGAACTAACAGTCCCTCCGCTGGAACAAGGCTCAGTCTTTTGCTAAGCTGCTCTGCTGGGGTCAGGGGCTCTGAACCATCACTGTGGCCGCGGCGACTATGCGAGTGAGTCTCCGTCCCCATGCGGTCAGGAGCGAGTCTGGTTTCAATCTCAGGGGACTCCTGTATTCATGTACTCAGTCAGCAGCCAGTCTGTTCCGTTCTTGTCTTAGCTTTCTCACTGAGAGGAATCCCCCCTCCCTCACGTGCAGCTCTCTGCACCTTTGTCTGCTGCACACACTGCTCTCTGGTCAGAGTGCCCAACTCTCCCGCCCTGAGTCTCTCTTGCTTCCTGTCTGCGTCCCCAAATGTCCTCCCTGGGAAATCTGCTGTACAGCACCAAGGTTCTGGACACGGAGCAACGGAGGCAACCCCCTTCCAACTCTTCCTATGCTTCACCCCCTTACACCTCTGTTCAATGTGCTTGCTCCAGTGGTCGTCAGATAGAAATGATAACTGTGAAAAAAAGAGAACAGCATCAAATCCGGGTGAAAAAGTAGAAATTCTTTTATTTTGCCAGATGCAACGTTTCAACCAATACAGGTCTTTTTCAAGTATGCTTGAAAAAGACCTGTATTGGTTGAAACGTTGCATCTGGCAAAATAAAGAATTTCTACTTTTTCACCCGGATTTGATGCTGTTCTCTTTTTTCACATGGTATGTACTTGTCCATTTTTGGGTCAGATGGCATTTAAACGTGCATCTTGATGTCTGAGTAGTGCTGTCAGCTTTTCTCTTTTGTGTAGAAATGATAACTGATCAGTGCGTGTGTCGGCTGTCTGACCACACCGATCTGATATTAATGATTTATCTTTGGGCTTGATCTTTAGTATCTTTTTGACAGTATGAGCCCTTTAACTTCACACTCATATGCACTCAGTGGTCTGTGTTCTAAATGGAAAACCTATCGTTCAAAGGGAAAATGTCATCAGAAAATTACGTCGAACTTTGTGATCTTTACTATTTTCATTGTGGCCACTGGGCCTAATAAGTTGACAGTTCCTGAGATGACTCTTCAGATTTATCTCATTATAGAAAAGGTTACACCACAGGATCCACCATTCACAATAGGTGATGATTACAGCTCCCCTTCTCCTCCTTCCTTTACAGTGGCAGATCACAGAACATGTCCACAACACACTCCCATAAAAGTGAATAAACATCTCCTGTCAATTGTTTCCCCGATGTCCACTTGGCTGCTGTAAAGCATATGTCTGACTCTGACTGCTGTTAACGGAAGCTCGGACAAGACTGCGGCTCCCGCAATCCTGTACATAAAATAGAATAAAAAAATCTGCCATCAGTATCTAGAACAGATTAGAGAAGAAACAAATAAAATAAATGTTTGCCTTGAAAAAGAAAAAAATGAATAATATATTCCTTTTTGAGAAGCGGGAAACTAGTAGGGGGTGACTTTAGATAATCTAGGCCCGGTGTAATGTGGTTACACCTAAAATCATACTGAGTATTACTGTTAATGAGGGAAGTGAGATGAGAAGAAGTATTTCTGTGGGATCTTCTTTCTGCAGTAGTAATCCCTTCCTACAAAGGCTGTTATTTAGCTTTGTTATACGTGCAGGCAGCAGCCTTGCCCCGCAGCTTCATCTGTTATCGCTGTCCTGACAAGCGTGTTCCATGGCTGTACACAGCGCTGCCTGCATCCGCCTGCCCCCTGATGCCTAGTGATTCAGCAAGCTTCTAACTATTCATTTTCATAGCTTTTCTTTGAAAAACCTATAAATATTTAAAGACATTTATAGTCTGCCTATCTTAAAAGAATTGTTAAAGCGGCTCTACATGTTTTATTAAATGGGCATTAAATTACAATGTGGTTTAATTTTCAGCTGTATAATATGCGCATTTATGAGTTTACTTTAGGGGAAGTCTTTATGCATCCTTACTGGCTGCTCCCAGGACACAGAGCTGTGCGAACATATCCCATCCCCCTACTTGTAGATGTGTGACCCGCACCACAATTGTGGTTTACCAGGGATATGGGGTACTCGGAGCCGAGCCCATGGAAGTCTATGGGATTTGTCACTGGTAGCGGTGGCTCGGTCCGTGTCCCTGGCGGTCAGGCGTTAAGGGGATATTTACAGGGGATTTAGAATGAGTATCAGTTCGTGACGCCACCTGTAGTTTCTGGTCACTATAGACCAGCGCTGCGGGATAGTACTCTGAGGGGGTGTTGTGGCAGCTTGTTGTTTGGTCCCCTACAGGTGGAACTGGTCCCTCTGAGTCTATGGTGTGGGGTAGTTTGGTGATGTGCAGACGGAATAACACAGTCACAGTCAGTATAGCTTCTTTTCCATACCTTTACTTCAGGTGGTTCAGGCAGGTCCCGGGAGCCAGACGGGGTAGATGGAACGTGCGCTTCCAGGTACTGGCGGAGCAGGTTAGAGGCCTCCTTAACTTTCCAAAATGTGAGTCAACTCGCATATAGCTATGTTACTCCAAAACTCCAGCTAATCCTTAGCTGTACGGCCCAGTCAGTATAGTGGTCGGAGTCTTCCTATGAAGGAGCTAGGTTCTTGCTGTTGTCCTGCAGAGACTCAAAGTTCCTACTCCCCCTGACTCCAGTTACGTCCCGACCTAAAGGGGCTTTGTTCCTGAGACTTGAAGTCCAGTGAACCTCTGGTTGTTCTATCACTAAGCCTGAAGCTGTAGTGACACTTCGGTCCCCAGTGACCGGCAATGAGTGCGGACAGTCCAATATCCAAATGCACTTCTTAGAATTCTCACCACTGTGCCCTTCGCCCTGCTCGCGCTCTTAACATAAGCACTCTCGTCAGGTAGTAGCAGTCTATCTTTCTCTTTGCCTTTCTCAGAGCTCACTGACAGATTCTCAGTTTCTTCTAGTTTAGGAGCGCGTCGACTAAACTTCACTGACACGGCAGGCGACTGAAGACACTGTAGTGGACTCTTTCAATCTTTCTCTTCTGGATAGACAGCACTGGCTAGACTAGGAGAGTATCTTGACTTCCATACTAGTCTCCACTTTAAGCACCGTCTTGCTGCTGACAGGATATACACTGAACTGCAGACTCCAGACTTCCTCACTGTCTGGCTGCCGAACCAAGACTGACTACTCTGTGCAGAGACAGGAAACAGACTACTCCCTACTCTGACGTCACCTCCCTATTAACCCTGTAGGTGTGTCTAGGGTGCAAATGAGTGAATGAATATCGAGCATTACACCAGTACCTGTCCACGCACTCTCCTTGATATGTGTACCTGGGTACCAGGGCTACACATAGACAACATGCAACTAGTTTTCAAAAATGATATTTTGCTGGAGACAATATAAAGTATACTAGGTCGTTTGTTTTAATTCTCTATTTCATATCTTTACGACAGAGAAGGCTGCTTGTATCAAATAATTTGAAAGCAATAAAAATATATACAATTATTTTTTTTATTTTTTTTTATTTTGCATTGGTTTGCTATTGTATGAATGCCACTGTTTTTGTATAATATAAGTGATCCAGAAGTCCTTGAGTGCTGGGTATTCTCCTGTAAAATAAAGCATCATTAGGTACCTTACTCTTGGCCTAATGATGAGTACATAATTGGCAAGCGAGTGTTCATAGGAAAGTAAGTTCCCAATTTTCCACCTGTGAGCGGCTGCGGTGCCTTGTTTTTTGGTGCATTCGTGCTGAAACAGCAACATTTTTGCCGTGCCGTGAATTTGGCAAATCCTGGCAAAACCAAGCATTTTTGCTGTAATTGTAGCAAAAAAAAATGCAACGCGGCAGCAACGTTTAAACATAGCCTAAACATGCCAGCTATCGCCTCACAAATGAGCAAAATGTTCGTTGTTGAGTATTGGGATCAAGCATGTTCTCCTGTGGGCCAGTCCAAGCCCGGTGGTGGCTAAGAGAGGAGGGACGTAGGTGGCATTAATTTTTCATAGATAATACTTTGTGATCACCTCTTACTGTATTACTGCAAAAAAGGATTAGCTGCAATAAATGAAAATGCCATGCAAAAATATTGATAATGCTAATAAATACAATAGCAATTATTTTTTCTTTGTCCAGAATCCTGCAATATTATTCTTTTGCCAGGAAACGTCCATTTACTTTTTTCCTTCAGAAATGTCCTGTTCTACTTTTTTTTATTCTCTAATTTAGCACGCTGCGTGCAGTATATCTGAATTTGTTCTTAGATTTGTTAAAGATTTGCATGTTAAATATGACATATACCTGTATAGCTAATTCTTTAATAATACACTGTGCACAAATCCTATTATTGCAGCCCATTGTGTTTTTGTATACCATGTGAGGGATTAGGTACAATTATGTGTGTATATATTTTGTTTCTACTTTTATACCCTATCTTGTCTTAACATGTTGTGTTGGCTACATATGGGATTACAAATCACCTTACAGGGTTGTCTTTATATAAAAATTAAACAATTTCGGAGTTATGTGGGGGGGGGGGGAAGGAATTTTGAAGGACTATTATCGGCTTAGTGTGCTGTACGATCTGGGAGTGTCTTTGCATATTGGGAACAATTGAGCTAACCTGTTTCGATGGAATAAAATAAACCACCTGGAATTGATAGCTTTTAGTCTGGATACCTCCTGTGTTTGTGCTTATTCTGTCTGATTTTCCTGTATTGATGTGCATGCAATAATATCTGTCTAAATTTTGTTTCTTTGTAGGTGAAGAAGTTGAAAGCCTTCAATGGTGAAATCACCAAATTGTCACTGGCGGATTCCTTCATGGTCATGCTGATTCAAGTGCCAAAGTAAGTTAAAACCAAAATATCATGATGACTTACGGTGTAAATTTGTTGGATTCTGGGTCATTTATCTCTTGTATTTCATTTTGTCTTGTCATCGGAAATTAGATTTTCAAAAACTCTTGAAGACCTTGAGTTTATTAGAGGGTCCATTTGTTTAGGACAATGATCTACAAGCCAGACAATACAATTGTGGAGGACTTGACCCAACCATTACATGGACAGGCTATTCATCTCAATAATAAGGTGTAATAGTATATTTTTCCTGTGGTGGCGCTGCAGTCAAAATGAGAACTTATCCTAAGGTTCCCACACGGCGTACAGCTGGTCACCGGGGGTCCAAGCAGTGGGACAATTTTGCTAGGATTTCTTGAAAATAAGCAATTACTCGAAGTAGTTCTCACCTAGCCTTTACTGCAGGAATAGTTGTTGTTTATTATCTTTCACTGAATTTTTAAAATTTTAAGCGGACTACCTCCTCCAATTATCACAATTCCACTGATTCTGGACCAGTTTTTCTTTATGCCCCCCGTAAATAAAGATGTAATTCAACCAACTGGGCGTATTCTACAGATCTTCTCTATTGGCATGTGCTTTTTCTCCTCTGATGCTGGCCAATGAAAAGACTGCCACACCCACAGAAGTTCTGTGGTTTACGCCCAGGTGGTTCCTGGATAACTTGCACCCTTTGTTCCTGGATGACATAACTTTGGAATGGAGGGGCACCGACAGAAAAAAAAGAAACTGTTCCAGAATCAATGGAGCAGCACCAATTGGAGGAGGTACCCAGTTTTAAATAAAAAAAAATCAAGCAAAAACTGTCAAATATAAATGTAAAATAGTAATTCTTTAGTAGCTTTTCTCGGCGCTGAATGTTGTGCAATTTCCCTGTATTAATCCTGCTAGAAAGTTACAAAAAAATTGACAACTGGGTATTGCCATTCACTTTAGTTAATTGGGTGTGTCCCTGCAGAGACTCCACTGATTGGACCATGTTTATGATGCAGGGACACGCCCCCTTCCCAGTAGCTTCCAGCTGTTACTTTATTCCTAAATTTCCAGGAGGTGATGGTAGAGGAGCCACACAATTCAGGATCATAAGAAAAACTGCTCTAGAATTGGTGTTTCATGGGGAATGCAATTATTTTCTGAAACTGGCATGTCTGGGGTGGTGACCAGCTTTCTTTAAATTGAGCAAGATCTTGCAGTTCAGGCTAGATCAGATAGTTGGATTATTTCTGAGTTGAATACATTTTTGTTAACACCTGAGACAGAAATGACACGTGTTGACAGTCCAGGTCTGTCTACATCAGGTTATGGTAGTGTAGAAGATTTACCAAGTCTTCCATAATGATTTTTCTGTAATACAAAGAACAATGCAGTCCTCTGCTAATTTCTATGATTGACATCTTGTGTTATCAACATTCTTGCATCAGTTTCCATATTACTTTGTGTACAAGGCGTTGGTCTGTGACTCAGTCAGGGTTGGCTTGGCTTGCTGATGGATACACTGGCATTTCCAGAGGCCCTGAGAGCTTGTACTTGTGTTTATCAGCTAAACTCTTTGTTAAAGTACAAAGAAAGTGTTGGAGTTCCTATTAACATTTCACCAGACAGATATGAGGCTCCTATCCAAGTGACTGAGAAGGATTGTTATGTAAAATGTCTCATTGTGCTGCCATATTTGCTAGTAATGCAAATCTGTCTCTATGCAAAACCAAAGCTTTAATACAAATACAAATAAGCCTTAAACAAAGATGTTTATTTTTTTCCCCCAGTTATTCCTTGAGAATAGAAGCCATGGTGCTGAAAAGAGAATTTTCACCCTCTTTCTCATCTCTGAATCAGGATATGATGATAATCCGATTAGCTACAAAAGGTGAGTGATCAGAAGCCACTCATATTGTTCCTTTCATTCTATATAATAATAATAATCTTTATTTTTATATAGCGCTAACATATTCCGCAGCGCTTTACAGTTTGCACACATTATCGTCGCTGTCCCCGATGGGACTCATAATCTAGATTCCCTATCAGTATGTTTTTGGAATGTGGGAGGAAACCGGAGTACCCGGAGGAAACCCACGCAAACACGGGGAGAACATACAAACTCCTTGCAGATGTTGTCCTTGGTGGGACTCAAACCCAGGACTCCAGCACTGCAAGGCTGCAGTGCTATCCACTGAGCCACCATCTGTTTTGTATTAAAAGCTACAATCCGCACAGGTATGCTGATATGGGGGAGGTGAGTCTATTGCTCTGGTATTCACACTGACCCATGGCATCTGTAGGTTTTCTAAATTTCTCTAATATTTGGATAGTATCTCCTAGGAGTTTGTATGTTCTTCCCATGTTTGGGGTTTCCTCCAGGTTCTCTGTTTTCCTCCCACTCTCCAAAGACATACTGATAGGGAATCTAGATTGTGAGCCCCAATGGGGACGGTGATGATGATGTCTAAAGCACTGCTGAATACGATGGCGCTATATACATTTAATTATTTTACATGTACGGTATAGTTCTGTCAAGAAACAGTGTCCATAAACTAGCTTGTGATAGTGAGAAACCATTCCAACACTTCTGAAGATTCTGTATGTGGTTTCTTGTCTGTGGCTTACTATATAAATAAATCTATCTGGTTCACAACTACATGCCAGGTACATACTGTATATACCCATGTATAAGCCGAGATTTTCAGCCCA
>VIAB01008375.1:53770-73228 GCA_009801035.1 Oophaga pumilio
CTTATACATGGGTCAGCTTATACATGAGTATATACGGTAATTAATTACGGTAACTAATTTGCTTCAAACAAGAAAGCGAATCCCCGCCATTGTGACAGACAGAGATCTGATGGACATATTTCTGTTATTTGTGAACCTGAATGTACGATGTCGGGGCTACACTTATCCTTTACACAGATTTCATTAAAGCGCTTTTTCCAAAATGGCAATTATCCTCTACCTGTAACATACAGTGCCTTGTGTAAGTATTCGGCCCCCTGGAACTTTTCAACCTTTTCCCACATATCATGCTTCAAACATAAAGATACCAAATGTAAATTTTTGGTGAAGAATCAACAACAAGTGGGACACAATTGTGAAGTTGAACAAAATTTATTGGTTATTTAAAATTTTTGTGGAAATACAAAAACTGAAAAGTGGGGTGTGCAATATTATTCGGCCCCATTAACTTAATACTTTGTTGCGTCACCTTTTGCTGTGATTACAGCTGCAAGTCGCTTGGGGTATGTCTCTATCAGTTTTGTACATCGAGAGACTGAAATTCTTGCCCATTCTTCCTTGGCAAACAGCTCGAGCTCAGTGAGGTTGGATGGATTCAAGTCTGGACTTTGACTTGATCATTCTAACACCTGGATACGTTTATTTGTGAACCATTCCATTGTAGATTTTGCTTTATGTTTGGGATCATTGTCTTGTTGGAAGACGAATCTCTGTCGCAGTCTTAGGTCTTTTGCAGACTCCACAGGTTTTCTTCAAGAATGGTTCTGTATTTGGCTCCATCCATCTTCCCTTCAATTTGAACCTGCTCCCCTGTCCCTGCTGAAGAAAAGCAGGCCCAAACCATAATGCTGCCACCACCATGTTTGACAGTGGGGATGATGTTCAGGGTGATGAGCTGTGTTGCCTTTACGCCAAACATATAGTTTGCAATTGTTGCCAAAAAGTTTGATTTTGGTTTCATCTGACCAGAGCACCTTCTTCCACATGTTTGGTGTGTCTCCCGGGTGGCTTGTTGCAAGCATTAAACAACACTTTTAATGGATATCTTTGAGAAATGGCTTTCTTCTTGCCTCTCTTCCATAAAGGCCAGATTTGGGCAGTGTACGACTGATTGTTGTCCTTTGGACAGACTGTCCCACCTCAGCTGTAGATCTCTGCAGTTCATCCAGAGTGATCATGGGCCTCTTGGCTGCATCTCTGCTCAGTCTCCTCCCTGTTTGAGATGAAAGTTTAGAGGGACGGCCGGGTCTTGGTAGATTTGCAGTGGTATGATACTCCTTCCATTTCAATATGATCACTTGCACAGTGCTCATTGGGATGTTTAAAGTTTTGGAAATCATTTTGTATCCAAATCCAGCTTTAAACTTCTCCATAACAGTATCACCGACCTGCCTGTTGTGTTCCTTGGTCTTCATGATGCTTTCTGTGCTTCAAACAGAACCCTGAGACTATTACAGAGCAGGTGCATTTATACGGAGACTTGATTACACACAGGTGGATTATATTTATCATCATTAGTCATTTAGGACAACATTGGATCATTCAGAGATCCACAATGAACTTCTGGAGTGAGTTTGCTGCACTGAAAGTAAAGGGGCTGAATAATATTGCATGCCCCACTTTTTAGTTTTTGTAGTTCCACAAAAATTTAAAATAACCAATAAATTTCGTTCTACTTCACAATTGTTTCCCACTTGTTGATTCTTCACCAAAAATTTACATTTGGTATCTTTATGTTTGAAGCATGATATGTGGGAAATGGTTGAAAAGTTCCAGAGGGCCGAATACTTTCTCAAGGCACTGTATCTAGCAATATTCCCACGGTGATCTTCCTCTGATATGTGCACCTAAATGCTTGACTGAGCACGCATGGTTATTTTAATGGGAGACTATGTGGCCCCTCCATAATTCATATGATGTGTATAGTGTCCCATCCCAGCCCGAATTTTTTTTACGTGCTTGGAAAATTAGCTTTTTTTTTTTTTTTTTTTTAAAGCATAAGTGTAATCAGGGTTCACTATACAAACTGCAGGCATCATTACGTAGATCTCTCTGGACTGATGAGGCTGGTATACTTACTTTGAAATCTAATGACTAAACTGCTGTATATCTCATTTTGAAAGTTTTCCTGTCTGAGATTAAAATGAGAATATGGATTTTCAAAGTATGTGCAATTTCTTTTCTTGCTTTATAGTTAAGAAATATTTAAAAATATGTAAAGGAAACCAGTCAACAAACCCCAGATCGTGCGATTTGCTTTGTATACAGATCGTTATACCTTGTATACAAAACAAAAGCCACAGGTTCCTATGGACTTTGCTTTCCCTAGACAATAACTTTGTGTTGAGCTTATTCTTGTCTCCCTAGAATACAGCTGCTTCAGTAGAAAAGGTTGCCAAGTGTAAGGGCTTGTCACTTAAAGGCGATGTCTTGTCAGAAAATGGCTTATTGTTTCAATCAGGTTTTTATGTTGCATGTGTTAAAAAAAATTAAATAACATGATTATTTAAAAAAAAAAGGTCTTGCATTTATGACAGTGGCCTGTGGGGCTTTTTCTAGGAAGTTTCCAGCAGGTTCCTTATTATAGAGGCAGGATTACAGTAAGTAACCCCTCTATACACAGCTGAAAACACAGGATCCGCCAATCACAGTATGTGATGCCAGGTCCCTGCACACACATATTTGCACACGCTCCTTAGATGCTTCAATGCAAATGAAGGGGTCGGAGCCTGACCACTGTGGCTAATGTAAATGTAGAGTCTAAAATAGTCCTAGTATCCATTGTGTAAATTGTGACATTTCCATTTTTTAGTTATGAAGATTGTGATGTAGAAAAAAAAAAAGGATTGCTAAAAAAAAAATAATATATATACAAAAAAAAATATTTTAAAGGGTCATTTGTTTCTAATGATTTTCCGCTGAAGGTGACCATAGACATGACAATAGTGGTCAGCTGAACAGGTATTTCCCCAAATTCCACCACTAATGGCCATCGATCAGGAGGAAAATGCGCACTGTTCCAGACACATCTTGAAGCCGCTCATGTTCTGGAACTAATGGAGAATATACCGGATGTCAATTTTTCCTGAAGTTATTTAATGCAGGATCAATACGCATATGATGATCAGCTTGTCCTCATGGATTTTTCTTTGTTTGCATGTTTTCACCATGCTCCTGGATAGCTGCCTCCTTCCATGTCTGTGCGCGGAATGCACAGTATACACCAAGGCCATTCATACACATTTATATACGGGGGAATTTTTAGCATGCAATTGCTTATTTTAACACTAACGCAGATTTACAGTTGATAGAGCACACCCATATGTGGACATTAATTACTATGGTGAGTAGCATTTGCTATTGCAAGAGATAATTTTGGACTATATTACGGGTCTGACCCACATTTTGTTAGGGTGTGTGTATTGTAATGTGGGAGGGTAGAAAAAACTGAATCACACTAAATTAAACATGGAAACTACTTAGATGTATATAGTAAATGTATATAACTTGTGGAACATTAAATAGTGAGGTCATGCGCAATACCGGAGCTTTTCAGAGTATTTCTACTGAGACCTCACGAAGCAAACCAAGATTAGGACTCTGCCTCTCCATCTGTGATGAAAAACCTTAAAAATAATTCTTGCTCAGTTTACCTTATATAGGATTCAAGAGACAAATTAAACACTAAAATAAGCACAAAACTTGGTGATTGTTGCTAATCCAGAGATTGATGCATCCATATAAAAGACTGTACAATTTATAATCACTTCTGTAGAAATGGCCGCCTCATCTGGGCCTCGCCAACATCTAGTGGGCATCGGACTGGTGAGGCCGCCACACAGTTTATGAAGCACTGAGCTAAAAGATGAAGAATATACCTTCAACGACACCAAATTTACACTAAATTATCTGCCGTATTAATGAATAGTTAACTTTATTTTCATAAGGTCAGGCTCACACAGCCATACTAAAACACGGGCCTGCCACATCTGCAGCTCCATGTGCTTGTCAACATGGCGGACAGCTGCAGAAACTTCCTGCCATTAATACAGAATGTGCTAATCATGTTAAAGCTGAAAATTGAGCTTTATATTATACTCGCTGTCACATTAAAGATTTGTAAAAAAAAATCTAAAAATCTTTTGGAGTGACCAAAAGCTATTCTTTTATTTTTATTTTTTTTACTGTTGCTTATTAGCCAGTTAAGGAACAGGCTATTTTTTCCTGTTCCTGACTGTCACATTTTTGAGTTTTATGATGCATGCTCTTTTAATGGTTTAAAAGTTCTTTTTTTTTTCTTTTTTTCTCACTTGGATCTTCTAATAATTTTTCCTAAATTTTTTCGTGTGGGCCTTTAATCGTTTAATTTTTTTTTTTATTTTCCCCATTTTTTTATTTACTACTTTCTACTTTCTTTCTGCCTTCCTTCCTTCTTTTCTTTTTTTTTCTTTCCCTTATTCTCTTCCTTTCTCCCCTCCTTGTTTTTTCCTGTTTTACAAAAAATGTATTTTACAATTTATTTTAACAGCCACAAAGAACTGCTAAAAAATCTATTCCCACTTATGTAGAAATTATTTTTATATATTGGCCACATCTTTTTTTTTTTTTACTTCCCATGGGTCAGGAGATAGAAATTATGATTAATACTGGCACTTTTTTAATTCAATCCCCCCCCCCCCATTTTATTTTTGTATTTATTTCACAAAATGCCCTCCTCCACCGTCCCTTGGGGATGTAGGGTGGGAAGGGGGTGGGAGCATTTTGGTATATTAATACATTCTTTTTTTTTTTGCTGATTGCCCCTGTAATTGAGGTTGTTACATTAGCCTCCTGACTGCGTCTCCTGGGACCCATCGGCTCTTGTTCTCACCCTAAACCCAGCAATCACATGATCACTGTGCCTGCAAGAGGAAGGACTGACAGTCATTCATAATCAATATATACAAGCACTAATTCATCTTGTGTATACCGCGATTGAGAAGACAAACGCGGTAATAAACCATATTGCCTTCTCTGTGGGGAGAGTCTATGCAGCTGTAGGGGTTGGAGCCGACTGTAGGGCACCGCCAATCTCGTGCAAGCCGATTGCTAATCACTGACATTCTAAAATGTCAATGCAGAGTAAAGTGAGGACCGCTCAGACATTTGTAGTCTATAGGCAGTCCAGGAGTAGTTAATTACTATTTTTTTTTCTTTTATATTTGTGTTTTCTGTAGGACTGTAGGAATGTGTCTAATGATGAGCGCTCATAAAAAAAAAATAAAAATCAGTATTACGCATGTGGCTTCAATAAGCTGCAATTATAGGCTTGGTATGGTGAGTAATATTTTGCACTCTTAAGGACATCATCAAACCACAGCAGTGAAATGAGACAAAATGTGTAGGGAAATTATCAGATTACACCTACAACAATTCTAATAGTGGACAAAGGACAAGTCTTCCTGACTTCAGCTCCCAATTACCGGATAATGAGATGACCCTGCACAATAGGTGATAGGCTGATACATAATTAGTCATACTGACTGTATAGAGACAATCATGAGCAATGATATGTTTCTTTGGATTTGTAGCTCCTTTTTCTTATCTAACTTTGGAAACTGCTTCTCTTAGTTCTGCACAATTGTTTTTCCCCTATTTGAACCAGAAATTTGAGAGGAGATGATGCCATTGTAAGTAACGCCGACCACAGTCGTGTATACTACGGCATTAGATCATCCTGTATCGAAAAGCATTGTGCTGTCATGAAACTCATGAATAATGAGCTGGGGATAAATTACAGTCGCCACAGCAGAGCAGAGAGTTGTATTACATAGGCTTGTACAGAAGTGGGACAAGGATCTAACAAAAGTGTGGATTGCCCCTAGCGTGATTTTTTTTTTTTTTTAGTTTAGTTTATACACTATTCTTCTGATGGGTTTTAGTTGGAGTCAAGTTGCCACAAAATCCACTCGTGTTTTTTTTTTTACTATGGTTTCAATTCACAATGACCAGAACATCTCATTGAGGTTCTTTTTAAGCACTCCTTAATGATTTATTCTCTTCCTCTTTTAGAACTAATGTCATGCGAGCAGCTACACTCCATCTTGTACTTGGTCCTGCAAGCCGGGAACATAATGAACGCAGTAAGTGTGAAGCCTTCTGATTATTACCATTGTTGTTACCTATCTCTTACATAATACGGCTTGTGCCTCCCCAGTTCCCTGTAGAATTCCCATTTGACGTGTTTTCTTCCAGTGCTTACATTGCCTTTGTTTTTTTTCTCCAGGGTGGATATGCTGGCAATGCTGTGGGTTTTAAATTGTCATCACTTCTCAGACTGGCGGACACAAAGGCCAATAAACCAGGAATGAATCTGTTACATTTTGTGGCTCTGGTACGTGTAGTCCAGTCTTAACTAATTTTCTAGGCAGATGATTGTTACTCATTGTCTGGATCTAATGAATGCACCATGTTGGATCGGGAGTTTTAAAAAAGAAAAAAAAATGTGCCGAAGTACTAACAGGCAGGTAGTTGCTACCTACCTTCCCGTTGTGCCTGCTGCCCTTTGCTGGCACAGACTTTCACTGACATCACATCAACAGAAAGACCGTTTGTCTTCCTGTTGACATGACGGGACTATTGGTGTCATGCTGATTGACAGCTGGCTTTCTGCTGCCTAATTGGTGGAAGCTGGCTTCCAATCAGCATGATGCCAGTAGTTTCGCCCTTTCAACAGGGAGCAGCTGAGTCTCTGGCAGGAGCAGTCAATAACCGGCAGTGAGTGCAACAGACAGGTAGTTGCCTCTGTTAGCAATTACATGCCTTTTTTATTAAAGTCCTGGTCCAAGTGGTCACTCAGTGGAACCAAAAAATTGCGAATGGGTCAGTATGTCAGCTTTTAAAGCTGTAATGTGCCCATAATTCTTATTGGTCTGCATGGTGTGCCTTCTTTTCTGTTTCACCAGATGCAGTTGTGGCCAATTATGTTTCAAATAAACTCAGCAATTTGTATTAGTTATTCAGTATTGGAAGGTTTGTTGCATATGGACAGCTCCACTTCACTGCCACCTGTCAGATATGGCAGCCATACAGAATCCCAGCTACTGCATGAAAAGCATTGCCAGCTGGCCATTCACGTGAATGTCTGACTCTATAATGACTGAGCAGACTGTGTCCACCAGATCGAGTGATTCTTATTAGAGTGTCTAAGTTCTAGCTATCCACGTAACATGCTAGGTTACTAAGTGAGTGAATCTCCATTCTTATAAGACACATATGAGCTTAAAGGAGATTTCTCCTCAAAACAAAATAATTTTCCAACAGCCCAAAAGTATCATTTTTGACAATAACTTAATTTTTTATTTATGTAAAAAATCGTACTTAAGATACACATTGACATTTTTTTATAATGCATTATATTCATTGTTATTTATTTTTAGGAAGCCCAGAAGAAAGATGCTGGATTACTTACATTTTCTGAGACCCTGCATCATGTAAATGAAGCTGCCAGGTAAATGGAATCATCCTTGTGGACGTCTGCACACATTGCCTTTACTCTTTTCATAGAGATACATAAATATATTTATAAAATCTGACTGTCAATTTTAGTGCATGGTATTAGTGTTAATACACTCCACAGAACAATGAATGAGACTGTAACCTGTTCTAACTGTAGCTGTGATACTGTATAGAGCAAGTAGTTAAGTAGGCCTTAGAATACCCCCAGGTTTTATGTAGTAAGCATTCCCTGCGTTGGCTATCCCAATAAACCTAAGCATTTGGTTGAAAAAATAGTGTGTCACCGTACATATGTTTAGTATGTTAATATAAACCCACCTTGTTGGATTGAATTGACCTCATTAGTAGAGATGGACGGACCCCTTGATGTTCGGGTCCGGCTGAACAGTTTAAAAAAAAAAAAAAATTAAGTTTGGGTAGCTGAAAAGTACCCAGACCCCATTCACTTAAATGGGGGGCCTGAACATCCAGTGTTTGCCATACTGTTATGTGCATGACAGTGCGGCAAACACTGCCTCTGATCGGTGGTAAAATTATCACCGCCAGCCAGGCAGCCGCGGTTCCCATGCTGTCATATGACAGCATAAGCCCACAGCTGTGATCAAAGGTAAAATGCTTGCCTCTGGTGACTGGCGTCAGCTTATGGGACTACTACTCCCATCAACCAACGCGTGCTGCTGCTAATAACAGCGAGAGCAGGCAGCGGCTGAAGGGAGTATTCATCAGCCAGCGCCTGCGTGCTCGATAAATAAATAAAAAAAAAAAAAAAACCTGGCGTGGTATTGTTGATAACCAGCCAGGAAAAACTGATAGTTGTGGGCTGCAACCCTTAGCCAACCTTGCTAAAGCGGATAGTTATCAGGAATAGAGGGTCCTTGTCAACCAGCCAAGTTAAAGCAGACAACTGGGGGCTGGTATTCTCAGGCTGGTAAAAATAGCAGCCTGAAGAAGCCGTGAAAAGACGCATCTATTAGATGCGTCAATTCTGGCTTTTTGCCTGGCTTTTCCCACTTGCCACCACCACAGGGCAAGTGGGGTTCATATTTGTGGGGTTGTCTTTGTCACCTTTGAATTATCCGGTGACATCAAGCCCACGACTTAGTAATAGAGAGGCGTCTGTAAGCTATAACCCCACAGCAGAAGGAGTTATGAAGGTGATTATGCTTTTCTCTGCACATAATCCTAGTTTCATGCTTTTGCAGAAACCCCTTGAAGTATATAATGCTTTAGTTCTAAAGGAGTGTGCAGTATGTTGTTAATAGTAAAATTTCTTATAATTTTCACAAGATGTGTCATTCCACATTAGAAACTATATTGTTACATTTTTATTTGCAGTTGCTTTAAAAAAAATGTATATTTCTGCTTAATTATAAGTGCAAAACGAATGATGTACAGTGCTAGTAAGAATGCTAGTGGCATTTTTAGTGCATTCTCTTGGAACACCGTAACAAAGGGCAGAATTTTCTGTTTTATTAACTAAAATGCAGCTTTATATTCTGTGTTACAGTCATGGTTTGCCAGTGGGATTATGTTTGTTTCTATGCCCAAAGCAGAATTGCAGAACATGAAAAAGAGCAAGAATTTAACCTTTTTGTGTCAGGTGCTTAGCTTTCCCACATTACTACTGGAGTTCCCTTTCACTTGTTACTATGACAGAGAAAGCCGGGTCAAAAGGCTGATTCATGCACAAAAGCTCAGCTTGTACTTCAGTCTTGAGCAAACTAAAGTCTTCAGAAAAGCAGCAACATGTAAACTGGCATGATGAAAGAATCGGTCGCCTTTCTTCCATACATCTGCTGTGTAGCTGCACTTATCCTGTACTGAGAACTTGTGTGGTTTTACCAGTGGTCAGATTGAAAAACGAGCAATCATACGGACTAAGGGTTCACAATAAGTGGCGATCC
The DNA here is from genome assembly GCA_009801035.1 of Oophaga pumilio. Classification (NCBI taxonomy): domain Eukaryota; kingdom Metazoa; phylum Chordata; class Amphibia; order Anura; family Dendrobatidae; genus Oophaga; species Oophaga pumilio. The sequence goes on from VIAB01008375.1 coordinate 63,172, forward strand.
ACTCCTGTTTATCCAAGTGACTGTTTTGATACTTTCCATCAGTTCTTTCCTCTTCTTCAGTTAAATTTTTGCATCTTATAAAAAACTGTTGATAATTTCAAGCCCAGACTGGATGCCTGACTAGGGTACAACGGATTGAATTGCTTGCCTTTAACCAGTGTCCAAAATAGAATAAATTCAGTATTAAAAATATTACTTTAATACATAATAAAATGTTATTTATATATTTAATATTGGACATTGCCTTTGGCTCACGATAGCCATCTATGAACTTGCTAGTCAGCTCTTGATTGATTGACTTTATAATGTAGACTGTACTTGGCATTTTTTTGTTGGCATATTTTTTTTCTATTTTATGCCGAGGCAGTAGCTTTATTTATTCTTTCTGTTCACATCACATTTTGCAAAGATGTTGGACGTCTGCACCTTAAAAGATTTCTACTGTATTGAAAAGCGTAGTATCCGGTAACTATGCCAACACAATTTGAACAGAAGCATGATAAATCTTTAATAAATGCAACTACTTGTAGCATATATTAACCCGTCGCTCACGTCAGCATGACTTTACTAACCATTCCACGAGAATAAGTGACCTCAGAACATTATAGTGTAGTGTATTCTGTGAGACATTAGTCATTGATAATCCTGTAACAAGCCTTCTTTTTCTGTGAGATAACTTGCTTCCACCCAATTTATCCGCTTTCTGAATTTGACAACCAGGCATGGCTGTGTTTGACATTGAGGTGTTTGGTGAACTGTTCAAACATTTCAGATTGATGCCTCAACACAGGCTTTGAACATGTTGCGTAATTGTGTTTCTTGACCTTACAGGTTGTCTACAGAAAATATGGAGGCAGAGTTCCGTGCACTATTAACAAAAACGAAAACCCTCAAAGACCAGATCAAGAAGGACGCGGAGTTGTCTCAGCAAATGGAACACTTTCTTCAGGTACGTAATTTATCAACATGCATGTAGGGAAGAGACCCTCACCAAGGAAGGTTTGCTTGGTAAACTTAAATGGTGTTACATAGTACTATGTAGTGAACAGTAATTGCTTGTATTTTATGTGTGACATTAATCTATTGTATCTCAGAATGCTGTGAAAGACTTAAAAGAGTTGGAAAAACAAAAAGTAGAATTACAAAAGGAGGGTAACACTCTGATTGACTTCTTCTGTGAAGACAAAGAAACCATGAAACTTGATGAATGTTTCCAAATATTTCGAGACTTTTGTGAAAAGTTTAACAAAGCTGTAAAGGTAAGACCCTCATATATTACTGTATTTGGAAAGTGCTCAATTTTTTTTTTCTTACATTTTGGGTACAAAATATCTCTCTGGATTGTTAAATCATATTTACAAAACTCCTTTTAGGCGAGACAGCCATATGAATATGTTTCTAATTTTGTTCCCTTATTTGGATAGGAAAATAAAGAGAGGGAAATTCAAGATCTTCGGCTGCAGAAGAGACAAAAGGAAATGGAACTTAAAAGACGCTCCTGGATCTATGGAGAGAACGGAGGCTTTGGAAGGAGTAGCAGTGAAGGCGATGTAGAGTTATTAACAAAAAAAGGACTTGAAGATGTTTTACCTTTTTTGCAACAAAGACCACAAAGCCCATTAAGCAGAAACTCTAGCTCAAGGAGATCCCGACTATCACTAGGAGTTACAGCAGATCGAGAACTGCAGATGTACTTGGAAGCACCACATGATGATAAAACGAACAAATTTAACAGTCTGCCCAGATCTCACTCTCACCAGCCAAGACCCACAGTGGCATGGATAGAAACAAGGGAGATAAAGGACCAGGACATTAGTATTACAGATTTGAATAAGGTTGACACCACTCAAAGTAAACATCCATTGCCTACAGTTCTTATTAGTTTGGAAGATGAGGTACCTGATCACACTGCTATTTCTAACTTGAATTACAAACCGGATAAAACAGACAAAAATAACAACCATCAACAACTAAGCTGCCAGAATATGGTGGATAGCAAGCACAATAAGACAGCATTAAGTCCTCTAACTGTCACTGTAGAAGAACGAGAGCTAGTTAAAAAGTTGCAAAAATTTGACCTCCAAGGATCTGGAAACAAAAACGCTAATTATTCATGTATCACAGACATAGAAACACTTGACGAGCTAAACTTGGGTTCCTTTAGCTGTATAGATGATAGTATGCCTTTAAGTGAAACGACCAAAGACAATTCATTTATTTCATTAAGCACTTCAGATGAAAAAGCTGGAGCTCCTCTATTCAGCATTGGCAGTCGGCTGTCCGAACACACAGGTAACAAGCAAGAGCATAGGCCATTGTTTTTTGTCGAAGATGGTACAGATAATTCTATAACACTGGATGGATCAGAAAGCAAAGATATTTACGAGAAAGAAAGTGTGCAGATCGATGAATCTGATGGAGGAATAGGATCAAATACCTCTGTTTCTGATCAGTCTGAAACCTCAGAACATGGTTGTAGAAAGAACAGTATTTCCAAGGAGAGTGCCTTAAAAAATAAAGTTCCTACAGACCCCAAGAGGCATAATTCCTTGAAAGAAAGAATGCCAAGCATCAGTAAGACAGCTGCCACTCGGCCAAGTATCATTGGCACTACAAAACCTGTTCGTATGTTGAATGACTCTGAGCATATTACAATGAGAAAAGTTGTGCCCATTTCTAAATCCAACAGACCTGGAAGTATAAAACGTACGGAACTCAGGAGTTCAGTTAAGGATGAAGCAAAATCAGATGAGCTCAGACAGACACAACGTCATTCTCTACGAGCAAAATCTGATAATACGCAGAAGTCTTCACCAAGATCTAGTATTGCTACTGAGGAACCCAAGTTTCAAAGAGGAGCAAGTTTTACTTCCAGCAGTGGACGTTTTCAAAGAGATCAGATTCAGAGAAAAAGTTCTGTCAAAAAACCAGCTGCAAAGCCAGTTAGAAATATTAGTAAGCCGAAACTTGATGAAACTAAGATCTGTCGGACGACTCAAAAACAAATTCAACCACCTGCAGAAGTAAACAAACTTCCACCATCCAATACCTTGAAAACTTCATCATCTACACCAAGTTTTGCCCGAAACACTGTGGCCTCCTCCTCCCGCCGTGCAAAGCCAGAACCTCCTGCACCTTCCCCAATAAAATCTTCAACAATAACTAGATCAACATCCTTGCGCCAATCTAAAGGAAAATCTGAACCAGTAATAAGAGAGTCTACCTTAAAAGAAAATGGAAGTGTTGGTACCTTCAGAAGGACCAATAGCATAAGGTCAAATGGGAAGGTGACAGAGGCTACTAATAATGAAAAATCTGAGACTGCCCAAAAAGAGAAGAGTATAGTGGAAAAATCTTCTTTGAAATTCAAGGATACGGGCAAAGCAACATTAGGTAAAATACTGAAGCCTTTGTTGAAGTAGGTGTTTATTTAAAGAGACTGTTTAATTCGACAAACCCCGTTTGGGTGAAATTAATTCTTCTGACAAGCTGTGCTCATGCAGTGCAGATTTTTTATTTTCTATAGACTCTGATGACTGTTGGGACCAACTCTTTTTCCGGCAAGTGCATTATGCGGCCTCATGAAGGAATTTGTGTTGTGATAGTCTTTCAGCTGGCCTAAAAGAGAGCTTAATTGAAAATCTGTATCTGCATTAACCACTCCGTGAAAACATTTTTCGAAGAGCTTTTGAGGACTCTGGTTAGAATTATTTTCATTTTCCAAAGGTACAAGATAATCATTAGTTAATATAGCTGGCTAAAGGAGTACTGGATCACGCTGCCATTGGCTTCATGGTGGGGACTCTGCTGGGAAGAGTCTCCTAAATTTCTGGATTTTATGGCATTGACTGGCACAGGTGTTTCTCTACACTACAAGGAAAAACAAGAGGAAGACTTTGATGCTGTTACTTACAGAACTATATACTTTGAACACAGAAGTGCCATGTATTTATAAAGTATATGAATGTGGTCACCTTTATGTACTTAGATTGAACTTTTGTTGACAGCACTTCGTCCATTCAATGTGTACTCTCTGTGACTCTTGCCTTTACTGTTCACACAGGAATTCTGCTGCTAGGCTTCGATCATGTAAGCTTCTAAAAGAGTCTGTTCATTTTCCACTACTTGATGGGCAAACGTAGTTGGACATATCATGAGTAGTGATTTATATTCTGATAACATGATCTTCTAAGTTTTTGCCCACTTCATGTTAGAAATATTATGAGGAGAATTTGATCCATATCTCTGGAAATGTATAGACACTATATAATATGGTTTGACAGATATTTTACAGTTTATGCTTTGTATCTATTTGACCTTTTTACTATCTAAGTCCTAAGATCCCAAAGAAACAGATCACACATCCAGTGCCAAAAGTATGTAAGTGACTTAAATGGGTATTCTCAAGTTTGGAAGTTATTCTCCTATCTAGGTGATAGGGGATAACTTGGTGATCACTGGATAGTCTGTCCTCTGAACCCCCCAATGATGCCAAGAACTGGGGCTATGTAAATGGAGTGATGGTTGATCATAAGCACTACCGCTCTATTCAGTCTTATAGCAGTGCTGAAGACTAGCCAAGTGCAGTGCTTGGATATCTCCAGCAGTCCCATTAAGACTTAATGGATCGGTAGAGTACATGATTAACCACTTTTCCATTCACACTAGGCTCTTAAAGAGTCCCGGCTTTGGAAACAATGAAGGTCCCAGCTGTTGGATGCCCAGCGATCATGAAGTTATATCCTATCCAATAGATAGAGGATATTTGCCAAGCTTGAGGTGATCTTTGATTCTCCTTGCCATTTTGTCTTTACAAATGCTTTTACAACCTAAATTTGTTATAATATATTTTAATCATGGGTGGAGCTTTATTTTCTTATATAAAGCTCCTAATCCTCTGCGTATAGATTTGTTCAAAAGATAACATGCTGGTTACCTGTCGTCTCCACTACGGAGGGCATAAGGAGTTAATGCTTACCATTTGAAGGGCTATCCAGTGAGTAAAAATGTACAAAATGCTAAAAATAATAGACGCAATACTCTACTCACTAATTTAGTGATCCAATTTTGATGCCTGCTACAGGGAAGTAATCGCTGAGTGTAATGGACCAATGATTAGCTGCAGTGGTTCCATGTCCTGGAGAAGATTGGTGAAGTGAGTATTGCTACTGTTATATTTATTTTTTTTAACCCATTGGGAGCATTTTGTAAAAAAAAAAATAAAGTTTGACAGAGAATGTCGTCAAAAGAAAAAACTATTCAGGCTTTCAGTTCTATTGTAAAATCAATAATGCATCAAGTATGAAGGCAATGAGATGGGACGCTCACGTGCCACTTTTATCCAGACACACCCAGTGCCTCCGTAATTATCGGGTTTCCTCCAGCGTGAAGTAATAAGGATTTAAACATCTCTGCTTTGATGCCTTAATGCAGTTGAATATTTTAGGGTTTCATTCTTTTTATGCCCCAAAGAAAGAAAAAGCTTTAGTATTGATTAGGAAAACCTCATTGCTGGAGTATTTAAAGAGAACCTGTCATATTGAACACTGCCTTTGATCTGCCAGAAGAATGTTCTAGAGCAGAAATAACTGAACAGACTAATGTGTAGGTGTGTGGGAACAGATTATGTAGAACTTGTATTTTAATCATTGAAATGCTTGCTGACTCTGGGCTTAGCAGTCAAGGGGACGTTGCCTAATCAGGAAAGGCTGTCACTGATTTGGACCAACTCCTTGACTGGTAAGTCCAGAGTGTGCAGGTATGTAAGTGATGAAAATACAAGATATGCTGAATCTTCACGAAGTATCAATCCGTACAGCCTCTCCTGCTCTGTAACATGTCGTCCATAGACTGCGCGGTATTTCTGGGCTGACCAATTCCCTTTAATTATAAATTGGTATCACAGACGTTCAGCCACAGCATATAATAGACAACTCTGGGATCTTGCTACGTTGATGTGGAGACCCATATATTATGCATTTCATTAAATAATAGCTATACATAGATTTCCATTTGCTAATACAATATTTTACAGTAATTCAAATATTCATTTTGCCAAAGTGGATAACTTGAACACCTTTATAAAGTGTACTTTGCATTTGCACATAAGATCATGATGTGTAAATGGTATCTTCTGTGCAAAACAATAATAGTATGATAAAAGAATTGGCTTTTTTTAATTAAAGTTGACCCCCTGTATTATGTTAGAATATACAGGTCCTTTTTTCCCTTGTGGAGGTATCAGACATACATTGTATATAAAAGTAAATATTCAGGAACAGAATTCAGTGGTAGGCTGTACGTGTTTTCTTATTTGTATATTTACTACCATTTTCTGATGGAGATTTATTTAAGTCTGTTTAATAATGTAAATTTGTATACTAGAAGGTACAATGTACATAGCCAATATGTATTTAAAGGATCTTTACGTATTTCAGAATAGTTTGCTAATAAATTTCTCAACTGAAGTTGTGGTTTTTGTTTTGTCCTTTTCTTCCTATTTTAATAATTGTACTACAATCCCAATTCCCAAAAAAGGCAAAAAGCTGGGACGCTGTCTAAAATGTAAAGAAAACAAGCATGCAATAATTTGGAAATCATATTGCCACATTTTATTCACAGCAGAATATAGAACACAAATCAAAAGGTGAAAGTTAGACATTTGTCCATTGCATTTGAAAACCTCAACTTATTTAGACATTGATGGCAGAAACACATGCTTTTCTCTCAACAAATTGCTTTGTGGGTTATTAATCATCTGGCGATGCATAGCTGGTGGGGAAAGGTTGAACTTGATGGACCGATTATATATTTATATATATAATATACATTTCTTTCTTTTTTTTCTTCAATGTATACAGGCTATGTAAAAAATAAAAATCTTAAAAAAATGGTGTCAAGGCCATGCCCATAGCATCCCCTCATCTTTTTGCAACAGTCTGGGAAGTGAGGAGAGCAATTGCTGGAGTTTTAGGAGAGGAATATTGCCCCTTCCTTGTTTGTAGTATTCCAGCTGCTCAACATTCCTGGGTATTCCTTCTCAGATTTTTAATTTTATTATGCTCCAAACGTTTTCCCTTGGCTGCGTCCTCTCCCCATGATGTCCTGTTTGAGTATCCCAGCATGCATTGGGGATTCTAAAACAAAACGCTATCAAGGTGGAAGTTTATTGAAAAAAAGAGAGGGAACAAAATATTTAAAGTATTTTACAAAAGTGATTAGATTACTACGTTCAATAGACTTTTGAAACAATGAGGAAAACAAAGGACATATAATAAAGCCCAAGAGCACTTTATTGATAATACTAACACATCATATAATATGGAACAGTAGTGCGTTGTAAGGACAGGGAAAGCATCCAGGAAGCCTGGATCAAATGCATGTAATAGTCTAAAGGCACTGTCACACTTAGCGATTGCACCAGCGATCACGACAACGACTCGACCGGCGAGATCGCTAGTGCGATCGCTATGTGATCGCTAGTTAGATTCCAAACACAACTCACCAGCGATCTGTATAACGACCTCTGCGGTCGTTGGGAAAACCTAGTCCCACCTGCGACGCTGGTGAAGTCGTTCATAAAGGGTGTCACACTCAGCGATTCAGGCTCACCAGCGGGACACCAACGACCAAAAAACGGCTCAGAACGTTCATAAGCGATCAACGACATCTCAGCAGGGGCCACATCGCTGCTACATGTCACACACAGCTGCATCGCTAACGAGATCGCTACTGCGTCATAAAATCGGTGACACATTAGCGATCTCGTTAGCAATCTTGTTTAGTGTGACAGTACCTTTAGGCTTGTTTCATAATGCATATCCTAATTGTGCTCAAGGAGAATGTCCCCTAAATTAGCTATTTAGATATATGTGGACAAAAAGAAAAAAAAAAGGTCCCCTACTCTCATCAACACTCATCACCTACACTTAACAACTTCAACTTCACTTCACAATCTCTCTTGTTCATATGAAGGATGTTCACTGGTGTTGAGTTCAGGGCTCTGGAGGACCAGTCAAGTTCTTCTACACCAGACTTGCCCAACCATTCCTGTTGTGGACCTCTATTTGCACTAGGGCACAGTCCTGCTGGAACAGAGAAGCGCCTTCCATAAACTATTCTCACAAAACAGGGAGCATACAATTGTCTAGATACTCATGGGACGCTGAAGCATTAAGATTTCCCTTCACTGGAACCAAGGGGCTTGAGCCAATTGCTGAAAAATTGCTGAAAACCACCCATTAGCATTATCCCTCATCTAGCAAATTTTACAGTTAGCACGGCACAATGCAGTTAGGTAATGGCTCTTGGCATTCGCCAATACTCAATGATCAGGCTGCTAGATAGAGAATGTGATTCGTCACTGCACAGAAAACCTTTCCACTGCTCCAGAGTCCAGTGACTGTGCTTTACATCACGCCATATGCCAGAAGGTTTGCATACAGCTGCTGGACTATGTAAAATTGTCGTTGCGCTCCTGGCACACAGTTTTGGGGCTGATGTTAGAGGTTGTCTAGCCTAAGAATCGGTCTGTAGTCACTTCATGCAGCTAGAGAATTTCTGACAGGGTGTTATGTGCACACTGTCACGATTTGCCTGCAAGTGTGGTGGTCACGTAACCACCTCTATGCAAATTGCATATTCAGGATTATGTGCCGACTAGTCTCACTCGGCTTCTCTCAATTCACTTCTATTGATGGCATTGACAACTTTTATGCATTTTGCGTCTCAAAACTTGGCAGCCCCTTCTGTAACTTTATGTTGGCTGCCATATGGAGTTCCAGTGCTTCCTAAAATGTTTTCAATAATGCCACTCAACGTTAGCCATGGAATATTTAGGAGGAAGAAAATATCATGACTACAATGGTGACATCCTATTACAGTACCACCTCGCTGGAATTTTAGAACGAGCCATTTTTTCCCAAAAGTTGGTAAAGGCACACTGCATGGAGATGTGCCGTATTTTATACACAGGTGGAAATGGGACTTGGTCCATATATTGTAGGGTAAATGTGTAGACCTAAGTAGTCTTTATTAAGAATTCTATTATAAAATTAAAAAAATCAATGAAAAATAGTCACCATGGAAAGGAGATGGATATACGTATATTTTCCTGATACTCCTTATGAAGAGATTTTCCAAGTCTAGCAGAGCAGTTGCATGGAGGAATGGCATGTGGTTGTCGTAGTAATTTATAAGAGTATGACAAGGGAACTAATTAATCCTAACCTTCTTAAACTGTTACATCATCTGCAGCTCTCATCCAGTGCGTTCCCAGGCCTAAGTAAACCATGTCTCTTCTCTATTCAGTAATTTGTGATTGCTATAGCACCCAGGGAAATATTCGCTGTTCACACAGTGGAAATGAGGTTATGTGTATGCTTTTTCAATTGATCAGTGTCCTGACTTCTTAAGTTTCTGCTTGCACTAAACCAAATTATTCCTGAAGCTGGACACCCCGAATTACTCCTTACCGACCACTGCTGGCACGTATACTATACCAGACCTTTACTGTTTATGGCATGGGTACACCTGACCTCGCTAAATTTATTTTCTTATGACACCACAAGTTTTGCTGAAGGTGTAACTGTCAAGAATGACTCAGTCAACAAATACATCCTCTGTTCCATCTAGAACTATTTTTTTTTTTTTTAGAGGATATGGAATGTCTTTCTACATAGCCATGTTTTGAGCCAAGAATTGATCAAGATGGGTCCATTAATCATACAAAAGTACCTGGGCCAAAACAGGGTAAACATGAATCATGGAGTTTTACTTGTTCCATCACGCCATTTTATTTTACAAATCCAAATTTAAAGGGCTTGTACGCAATAAAAAAAAAAAAATCATAGCTGGTGCTTGATAATTGCACAGCCACACCTGTCCATGTTTTGTGCAATTCACTACAATAGATCCTGAGTAACAATGCTGGATAAAACCCATGGATGCCTGTAGCATTGTTTTTGGAAGAAATCACCCATTTATTTCTAATTCTGTACAACCTTTTGAATATGCACAGTGTAGCGTCGGCGTCCCTGCCCTCTGCCAGGCAGGGACG
>VIAB01008376.1:37961-50708 GCA_009801035.1 Oophaga pumilio
CTATCTACTGGCTAACACGGTACTAAGATATACATCTTTACCATTTTTGTAGAGATCTGATTTGCCAGTCATGAGAAATCTAGCACAGAAACATTATGCAAGTCAGCCTGGAAGTGCATTGGGGAAGTTTCAGGCGCTTGGGCTGCTTCTTCCAAGTACAATGACACACACCCAATGCACTAATAGCCTGATCTGTATATGGTTTCTATGCTAGATTTCTCACAATTGGCACATCAAGTCTCTACAAAAAAGTATCAATTTCATTGGAGAACAAGCAACTATGCAGCGATACCACTACTTCCATATGGCAAAATCCACAGACAGGTTATTCTTTATCGCTTCTACGCTACATTCTGGAAGAATTGGTCGAATTGTACATCAGATTAGTTTGATTAGTGTACAGTGCCTGTTGGAAGGCTAAGCTTCCAAGAATGAAGATCGTCAACTCAAACATTGATCTCGTATTGAATGCTGTCTAATGTTAGCTCAGAAGTTGGCATAATCCTAAATACTGCCTTAGATAAGCAGAGCTATATGGTGCAACTCCAGCACAATAAAACCCATGTTTAGGATAAATTATTAAAGTCTCCATGTAGACTACATATAAATATAACTCTATACATTTTATTTAGTTAGCAAGGTGCCATATAAATGCCTGAATCAAGGGATCGCCATGCAGCAGATGTTAATTTGTTCAGAATTGTGGCAATATGTGTTCAATTCCAATTCCGCATCACCATAAAAAAATAAACAACATTGCCCATTAATATGAATGGTCTGTCCTTGTAAGAGCTGCTCTTGTTCATCTTAAAGGGAATCTGTCACCCTAAATTGGCGGGATATTTAAATGATGTCAGTCAGGTCAGATGGGCGGTGTTTTGGGTACTTGCCTTAACATGTTGTTCGCCGCTGTCTCCATTATTTCTGGGAATTGTAGTCGTTGCCCTCCATATAACGCGCCTGCGCATTGCAATCTGCGGGCAAAGCATACTGCGCGTGTGCAATTCAAGATTGCAATGCGCAGGCGCGTTATATGGAGGGCAACGACTACAATTCCCAGAAATAATGGAGACAGCGGCGAACAACATGTTAAGGCAAGTACCCAAAACACCGCCCATCTGACCTGACTGCCATCATTTAAATATCCCGCCAATTTAGGGTGACAGATTCCCTTTAAGAGGCAGACATAGCGTGCGCTAATAATGTCCTGGACAACTTGATCCTAAATATCAAGCTGAATCAGGCTATCCCGTCATAATCCACAGTTACAAGTATAATCCGTTTCTTGGAAGATACATTGTGATTATTGCTCACGTTAGTTATCGCCTCCTTCGCATGTTACTCATATTGGTGAGTATAGAAGTAGTCAGTGAGTAGTGACGTGATTACTGCTCTGATATGGAAACTTCTCAGTGGGAGCAGAAACAACAGCTTGCTATAATTACTGTATTCTAGAAAACTCTGATTTGTAGACTTTACCAGTAGTATTTTTGCACTAGTATGTACATATAAAGGGTTTTCTTAGATGACCTTTCTCCCCTATCCACAGCACAGATAATATAGGTCACTTACGGCCCCACATGTCAGTACAACAGGGATCCTGAGCCCCCCCGATTCTTCATGACCAGGGTGAGCTGGAGTTTGAATTCCGCTCCATTCATACTCATGGGACAACTCCAGTAGGCATGGTTATACAGTGAAGAAGTACGGGGTGGGCTCGGGATCACAGTTCTGCTGACATGTAGGGCCCCAAATATTATGGAGAAAACAGTGTAGCTCTATAAACATTTAATTTAATGGCAGAGTACGACCTTAACCATCAAATGTAATCAAATCCCTATCACTACCATTGGGCAGTGAAAAGGAATGGTTGTCTCAGGACCCCCATTCTTCTGGTCTAGTGATCTGTGGAGGGTCTTTTGGTGGCCTCCAGTGATCAGACACTTGTCACCTATGCTTTGACTAGGCATTATATGTCTGTCTTTGAAAAACCTCTTTGTTATTTGTTTGTAGATGCACAACTTGAAGCTGGGCCCCAGTGCAAAATCTATAATCGAGTCCCCAACCTAGCAATGGTATTTGCCTAAGTGATCTCATTGCCATTATATTACCATTAAGGATAATGACATACAGTATATCATGTAGTACTGGAGGCTAGACCAGGAAAGCCAGCGGTATTTTACACACATGAGGCCTTACATGACAATCTCTATCGATTTCTCTTTCCTGTGGAACCCCTTTAATTTCTATTTCCTGAAGTGACATATATGCTACAAGAACAGTACAGGAAATAATCTGCAGAAAACCTCATACTACCTGCCTATTAATGTGCCGCAGTAATGATTACACTGCATAAAAATAGAGCAATTTTTCTTTCAATAGTTTGTTTTTCTTAGTCAATAATAAAGACCAGGCCGCCTCTAAAAATAAAATCAAATCTATTTATCTCTGACATTACGTCTGACATGTTCATCTTTCTTGGATTCTGCTTCTTTCTCCAGGGAAATGAAAATACAATATTGTAGCAGATAATGATATTGCTCGTGTCAATGAGATGCAGCATGGTTTGCTGTACTTTTTCACAGCAGCAATGTTATGTCATCGCTAGACTCTTGCTGCATGGATTTTGCATCTATGTGTGTTGTGCGCAGTGCTGAATTTAGATAATTCACTTTACTGTTAATCTCCATTGTGTATTTCTACACAATACTGAAATTAACCGAACTGTATGGACGACTATGAAGCTGATACAATATACCGTAGTTTCCCTTTCTCACGACTCCTACATTGCCACAGTGCACGAATGCCTCCTGACACACCTCTAGTCACACTATTGTGTAATGACGCATGATTATATGACCGTATGAATTATTTTTAATATTTTGGGGGTTTGTTTTACCAAAGAGAACCTGACAGCTGATACATGGTGCCCAAACCTTTGGTGGGTCCCCGGTGGCTTCTCCCTCCCCCACTACCAGTGACCTACACGCGTATAGGGAGAGATCTGTCACTCCATGGGAGAAGGAAAGGAGAAGCCGCCAGGGACACATCTGTTCAACTAGTTGGTGACTTTTTAGTTGTTTTCCTCTCAAACATACCAGGCTGAAATCATGAAGCCACTGTCTGATACGTGTACGTGGAACGGGCAGCATGTATCAGCTGTCAGGTTTCTTCTAAGGCCGTGTGCACATGTTGAGTATTTGTACAAATATTGATGTAAGCCAAATACTCAACGTGTGTACGTGGCCTAAAGATATTTTTATTACATGCAGATTTGTGTTATTTGCATTACATGAAGATTTTCTCGTGCATGTGCCGTGGTTTTTATTCCTGACATGGAATAGGATTATTGACATTGTTCCCCGTAGACTAGAGCAGTGAAAGAGTTAAGGTCACAATCCTTGGAGGTCATCCTGAGTAACCTATGGCAGTGAAGTGGTTATTGCCTGCATACGTGATGGTCTATGCCATAAAGAGCTAGACCACCCGATATACTGGCATTAAGGTAGAGAAAGAGTTTACTTCAAAACCCCTAGGGTAGTGTGGGGTTAGTCTTTTATACTTAGGCTCAAGTGGTATACTGGTCCTTCCATGCTCTAGCTTTCTTCTGGCTGTAACAAAAAGGCTTAAAGGAAATGGAATAAGTTCCTAATTGTTGGGTAGTTTGGTTAAACCTCCACCCATCACGAGAATGTGGCTCTGAAGCATGGAGGTAGAGCAATACTCACCACCACGGTGCTGGAGATTGCAGCACTTGGCTATCTCTGGCATTTCCATTGAAAATATATAGATCGGAGGTGCATGTGTTCACCCTGCACTTCATTCAGATGGGGCTCTTCAGTGGGGGTTCAATGATCAGACCACCTGCGATTAGGAAGTTTTCTCTTAAGAATAGGGAATAACTTCATATTTTGGTACATACCTTCTGCTTTTTCAGCTCTGTTCTCTCTGTGCACTGATTCGTGAGATAAGGTCCTTCAAGATCTGTCCTCTGCTTTCGACACAGTTGACCACTGCCTCCTACTACAGATCCTCTCCTCCTTTGGCATCAAAGACTTCGCCCTATCCTGGATCGCCTCATACCTTTCCAACCGCACATTCAGCGTCTCCCACTCCCACACTACCTCCTTATCCCACACTCTCTCTGTTGGAGTCCCCCAAGGCTCTGTTCTAGGACCCATACTCTTCTCAATCTATACACTTGGCCTGGGGCAACTCATAAAGTCCCATGGATTTCAGTACCACCTTTATGCTGATGATATGCAGATCTACCTCTCTGGCCCAGACCTCACCTCTCCAGTCTCCAGAATCCCGGAGTGTCTATCAGCCATATCCTTCTTCTTCTCCTCCTGCTTTCTCAAACTCAATGTGGACAAATCTTAACTCATCATCTTTCCCCCATCTCACAGATCTTCCTTAACTGACCTATCTATAACAATTGACGACATCACACATTCTCCCGTACCGGAGGTCTGCTGCCTCGGAGTAACCCTTGATCCTGCCTGTCCTTCAAACTGCACATCCAAGCTCTCTCCACCTCCTGTCGCCTCCAGCTCAAAAATATTTCCAGAATTTGTCCCTTCCTCAACCCTCAATCTACTAAAATGCTTGTGCATGCCCTCATCATCTCCCGCCTCGACTACTGCAACATCCTTTTCTGTGGCCTCCCTGCTAACACCCTCACACCTCTCCAGTCCATCCTTAACTCTGCTGCCTGACTAATTCATCTCTCTCCTCGCTACTTCTCCTTGTCTCTCCTCTGCAAATCTGGCTCCCATTCCCTCAATGAATCCAATTCAAATTACTGACCTACAAGGCCATCTATAACCTGTCTCCTCCATATATCTCTGAACTAATTTCCCGATATCTTCCCTCACGTAATCTCCGGTCCTCCCAAGACCTCCATCTCTCCTCCACACTTATTCGCTCCTCACCCAACTGCCTCCAAGACTTCACCCAAATATCCCCCATCCTCTGGAATTCTTTGCCCCAACACGTCCGACTATCAACCAATCTCGGATCCTTCAGACGGAACCTGAAAACCCATCTCTTCACTACCACCTCATCACTACTGGAGCTACCGCCTCAACCATCACCGGAGCTGCTGCAACCCCACAACCTACTGTCTCCTTCCCCACTATCCTGTAGAATGTAAGCCCGAAAGAGCAGGGTCCTCTTCCCTCTATCAGTCTGTGATTGTTAGTTTGTTTACTGTAAGTGATATCTGTAATTTGTATGTAATCCCTTGTCATGTACAGTACCATGTAATCAATGGTGTTATATAAATAAATAATAATAATAATAAGTGCAGTGGGGAAATAGCGTGGACTGGGTAGCAGTAACTGTGCAATCTGTGATCAGGTAGAGCACTTCATGAACAGTCTGCGCGGGGAGAAATCAGGGAGTCTGTGCGGCCATTCAGCTTAAAGGGAGTTTATAACCCGGTTTACAATCGTGACCTAGCCCCAAATATTATCATGTTAAATATTAGCTGTTCTGGTCCCTTTGGCTTCAGTTAGCTTTCCTTGGGATTAATGTGAATGGGCGCCTTATTATGCTAACTTCAGGATTTGCTACTGATTTGCATTGTGGATTCAGCACTATCAATGCACAATGCAAGCATGCTATTTCTTGTGTGCATTTTCATTACAATTCCACAAGTGAAATTTTCCCTATGTGTCTAGGAGTGTATCACCCTATTTTTCCTACTTGTTTTAGAGGTTTGTTTTTTCCCTACTTGTAGACGAATACTTCTTTGGGGAGTCAGAAAAATCTCACTGTCTTCAATGGAAAATGATTTTGGGTATGTTTTGTGACCTGTGTAGAGATCACTATGCAGGGAGCGGAGGCGGCTAAAAGTGGCCATCACCTATTTTCAATGATGGTATCCTGTATTAGAAGTGTTCTGTTAATTTATGGTGAAGAGCGCAAGTACTAATTACTTGAATTTGCCTAGGGTACTTGGGTATGCACCAAGTTTCACGGATGTTTGAGTCCCCGTGGCTGCATGTTTCGCGGCTGTTAGCCTCAAAACATGCGGGGATTGCCCGTGTTCTTCAGGCTATCCCCGCATGTTTTGTGGCTGTCTAGCAGCTACAAAACATGTGGCCGCAGGGACTCGAACAGGTCACTTGAGCACCCGCGATACTCTGTGCATACCCCGGTAACGAGCACTTGCACTCATCACTATTATATTACATTGCAATCCTTCCTGTGATGATAATGAATTGACTGCTGATAAGTGATCTCTGCAGAACTGGAAGTTTTAACTTATTTTATTACTCAATAAATAGCGTGAAAGCTGAAAGATTAGAATCATTTTTATATTGGTAGTAATAAAGACAATTAGGGAAAGCAAATTAGAAAATCACTGTATTATTATAATATTTATGTTCCATTTTCACCTATTTCTTAATAGGTGAAAATGAAACATACGGTAAATATGATTCAAACAATAATTAATTTCTTGGCAATATATTGCTATTAATGAATGGCATATTATATGTCATCACCTATATAGAAAGATTTCAGTAACATGTCAGAATATATTGATGGGCTTCCAATTTTTAAGGGTAGAAAAGGTAACTGTGGCAAGACATGGTTTGTTTAAAACATTTTTTCCTTTGCTAAATAATTTTATAATTTTTTCCTCAAATTGATGGCATCCAGCATCTGCCATTTTCCTTGCAGTCATGGCTGCTCATTCTTGCATGGTGTGTGACGTGGAATGACTGCAGCCTCATTCTAATGGAACATAATTTCCTATATATCATTATATATGGTTATCTATTGCGATTTTGACCTTCCGTGCGTTTTGTTGGCTTCGGATTAAAAATAGACGTCTTGTACGTGCAGAGGTTCGAGGTAAATATGTATATCTGTGTATAATTATTTCACGTTCTTCGACAGTCACCATGGCAACGTGTATCTTTAGAGCAGCTGATCAGCCGCAGGCCGTACATTTCTATTCAGCAGCTGCATTTAACTTTTGCTTGTATAGAATTCCTGCGCCGATGAGGTGGTGCTTTCCATCTGCAGTAATGATTTCCCTATCTCCAAGGAAACATGTTCGGCCACTTCACTTCTTATCACGGAGTAATGTCTGAGTGCCGTACACCGCACTCGTTAGCGCAGCTTTCTGGTAGAAACCTGGACTAGGCGAGGGAAGAAATTGTAACACCTTTCTATTTTTATAAACTTCTAAGTAATAATAATGTGAATTTAGTAACTTAAAAAATATTTCATTATGTAGATTAGAATTTCCAAAGCACTAAAAACCCATTGCCCCCAATCACACACTGTAGCTGTTTGGTATTTGTTGATGTTGATGAAGCTTGCCTTCTTCTCCTGGAATATTAATATTATCCTGACATGTATCAGGGAATCCGCAGTCAGAGAAATATAATTTTACATGGCAGCCATTCAGAAGCAGTGCTTCAGAGTGTCATTCCAATCTGCCACATAGAGGGGGAGCTGGAGACAATTCCTTTAATTATTTTAATGACAGGTGCAAATATACCTTATGGTGTGTGTCTATACAAAATGTATTATGCATAGATAAAAGGGGTTGTTCAGCCTTAGGCTACAAGTCTGCAGTCACTCTATATGACTGAAGACTTTTGCATCATCACATCACATGTGCTGTGAAGATTCTCCGGTGCCAGGAGCGGGTGGTCATGTGACTGGAAATATGCGATTTGCATACTTACGGCCACATTTCAACTAGATTTTCATGCCCATATAGGTGGCACTTCACTGCATATATGCAAACCACATACTTGTGGTCACATGCCCGAAGCTTGCGTGACTGGCATCGGAGAATTCTCACAGCGCAAAATGCACTCGATGTGACGATTCACAGGCCTGCAGTAACATAGAGTGACTGCAGACTTGTAGCCAGTAACTCCTTCCTGACTTTGGCTATACCCAGTACGCCCTGATTGAGAATGACTTCCCGACCTTGGATGTACCGGGTACCTTTTGGCAATTTTACGTGCACAGAAGCAGTGCATGCAAGATCGCCGTCAGGTGTTCAGCTAATATCATAGCTGACACCCGGCACTCACAGCCAGGAGCAATGCCCGCACTGCTCCCTCTGCTGTCCAAACGGCATCCCTCTGATGTCATCGCGGGGCACAATCGTTACCCTGGTGACCTGATGTCGTCATGACGACATTCGGGTCTCCAGGCTACGGCAAGCCCCTTAGACTATGCACAGAGCATGGTCTAAGGGACTTGTGTCAGTTCAAAAAGCAAGTGCCCACTCAGGTCTGTCATCTGTTAACGAAATATAGGGGGCTTCCACGTTACTGGTAGTACAAAGGCTCTGGAAAAGTTAAATGGCTCCTCGCACTCCAAAAGAAATTCAGCAAATTCTGCACTACCAAATTCAAATGCCCCCCCTCCATTCAGAGCCCCAGTGTGCCTGAACTACATTTAGTGTCCACATGTTTGGCATTTCTGTACCGATGAGAGCCCCCCTAATTAACGGGTGCATGTCTCCTGAAGCACAAGCTGGAAATAATGTATTGGGCATTACAATAGCAGTTTGCAGTTTTCACTTAGCAAAATCCACTGCTGCTTGTTTCTGGAAAACTCCCATGGAGTCAAAATTGTCACCACACCTGTACATAAATTCCAAAAGGGGTATCATTTCCAAAATGGTCTTTTCTTGCACTTAAGGGCTCTGTATATGTAGTCCACAAACTATTATTCAAATTTTGGTGCCATTTTTACCCATTTCCCTGTTTGAAAATGTAAAATCTGGAGCTAAAACAAAATTGTGGTGGTAAAAATGCAATTATTTTTTCTTCGCTGCCCAATGATATAAAATTCCGTGACACACCTGTGGTATCAATATGATCACTTTACCCCCATATGAATTCATTGAGAGGTGTAGTTTGTAAAATGGGGTCACTTATGGGGAATTCTGCTGTTCTGCCAGCTTATTGGCTCTCCCAATGGGTAATGGCACCTGCAAGCCATGACCGTAAAATCTGCTCTATAATATGGCTCTCCTTCCCTTATGAGCTTTGCACTGAGCCTCAAAAGTAGTTCCTGGTCACATGTTGGGTATTGGCTCACTCAGAAGAAATTTTTACAACAAGCTGAGGTCCATTTTTTCCTATTAGCCCTTAGAAAAATTAATAACTTAGGGCTAAAACAACACTACACAGTTTTAAAATCTTTATTATACTCTTAATGCCATATCGAAGCCATTGTTCTTAATCAGTTTACAGCCGGAGCGCTGCTAATGCAGCCACTCCAACTGTAAACTACTGGTGAATGAATGGAAGCAGCGCACACAGGCTCAGTGTCAAGCAGTGACATCACTGAGTCTGTGCTCGCTGACAGCTGAACTCCTGTCCCGTCCCACGGTGCTGAGGTCACAGGAGTTCAGCTGTAAGCGAACACAGACTCAGTGATGTCACCGCTTGTCACTGAGCCTGTGCTTTGGCTGTAAACTGATTAACCCCTTGAGATGGATTGTGCCGTGGGACTTGACTGTATGGCGGATAGGTATGGGTATATTGTTGCTTTTTTATTTTGTATTTTTTCCAGGAGAACAATGGCTTCGATATGGGATTAGGAGTATAATAAAGATTTTAAAATTGTGTAGTGTATTCTTTCATTAAAATACTTTCTTCCTATTGTGTGTGTTTATTTATCCCTTGAATAACTCTAGGATTAGTAATGGATAGGTGTGTTATTGACGCCTATCCATTACTAACCCGGGCTTAATGTCACCTTACAATAGAAAGGTGACATTAACCCCTTATTACCCCACTTGCCACCGCTACAGGGCAAGTGGGAAGAACTGGTCAAAGCTCCAGGGCTGCTGTTTTTAGGCTGGGGAGGCAAAGTCAATGGCCCCTTACCAGCCTGAGAATATCAGCCACCAGCTGTGAGCTTTAGTCAGGTTGGTTGTCAAAAATGGGGTGGGACCCCACGTTGGGTTTTCTTTCATTCATTCTCCCTACTCGCTGTTGCCGGTAGAGCAGGAGAGAATAATGACGCATTTTCAGCACCACAGGCATGGGACAGTGCTTACAGTAGCCACTTCTTCCTTGGCGGCCGTCCGTGCACACGGAGGATATCACAGTGTGTTCTCCATGTGCACATGTGCGGGCCGTTGGCGTGTTTTGCACACGGACACACATCCGTGAAAACACACTGACATCTACATAGACCCATTCATTTTAATGGTTCTACGTGTGTCAGTGTCTCCGGTACGTGAGAAAACTGTCACTACACGTACCGGAGACACTGATGTGTGAAAGTGGCCTGAATGTGGACTCCTCTCTCAGCAATGTCTACATTTCTGGGTAAGTAGGAACCTGCTGTAATTAAAATCACCACATGTTGAAGGGCGGAGTGCTTGGTCTGTAAGTTACCATACAAATGACTAAAAACTGACTGGCACATCCAGACTAGTGTGAATAGGTCCATACCAGGAGGAGCAACTTCCATATACAATATACAAAAAAAGTTGCACTCTATCATGCTAAAGCATGTCAATGTGAAATATGAATAGAAATATGGCTTTTGAATATTAGGAAAAAAATTTTGAGACGCTTAGCATAAAATTTGGCCAAATTATATCTGCCCATCAACAGTCGTCAAGGTGGAATCAAAAAACTGATGGGTCCCTATGTGTGTGAATGCCCCTCTTAGGGCTCATACTCACTGGCGCCGAAAACGGATGATATTCAGCCGAAAAAAAATCGGATTGAAATCTGACCAATGTTATTCAATAGGTGAGTTCTCATTTGCGATTTTTTTCTCATCAGAAATTGGTGTGAGAAAAAAATCGCAGCATGCTGCGATTTGATGCGATTTTGGCATGATAATCCGCAATGAAAGTCAATGGGTGCGAGAAATCATCGCACAGCACTCGCACCATGCGATGTGGTCCTCGTCAGTGCAAAGTAGGAGAGATCTGATTTGGCTAGAATGTGGACATTTTTATATATTCACCAATCATTTGGTGAATATATAAAAAAACAGAATACTTAGGGGATCAGCGGGAATAAGAGTGACAACTGACCACTTTTTACCTGATAACAGTTCCTTTTTAAAGAATGTGCATTTTTTTCAACCATTTTTCTCTGTAATGCATCTGAAAGAATGAAGCACTTTATCATATCCTCTTAATTAAAAAATATCTACATCTTAACAGACTGACATGTTGTTAAGGTTACTGGCTACAAACATAAATTGGAAGTCTATTTTATCTGATATCAGAAAGCAGATCCTTGAAGGGAACCTGTCATGTCCTTTTTATGTTTTAAACTGCCCCAAGTGTGTTATTAGTGATGCAATGTGCATCACTAACAGTGTTTTCTCAAAGAAAAGCTCCCAGTGTATATGTGTAAAAACACTTTATATAATTTGTAGATTGCATCACATACCTTTAGTTTCAGTCATAGGGGTTCCAATTTTTACCTCTCCAGTCAGTTATGGTCCTGTTCAAAGTTCTTCATGCCCACCACATTGTGATTTATTGACGTGATTCGCCTGACATCTGACGTTTCCGTCCGGACTATAAACTCCATGGAGACGTCCGACGCCAACAAAACTGGCTTCCTAAAAAGGGCTAGTGTCAGCTCTTGTAAGGCTCACTCAGTTTCTGGGGACTACTTAGCCATAGCCAACTTCGTACCTCTTAGGAGGTCCACCAACCTCTTGAACAAAGTCAGGAATGTCTTGACGTCATCACCTGGAGTCATCTTCTGCAATGCCCCTCTTATCATCTTTCTCACCTTGGTCTTGTAACTTTGGCTTGGGGAAGGTGCGGTTTGCAGGACTGTCTCCGCCAAGAGCATCATCACCTACAGCTGCTGCTGTTACTGCAGCAGGAACTGTTTCTGTAACCTAATGTTGCTGGAATATACTCTCCGGGCTTCAGTTCTCCAAGGCTAACCACCTAGGTGACACATTTCTCCCATCCAGGACCTGTCCAGCTGCATCCTTGCAGTACATTAGTCTCTTCCTGGAGTCATTTCATGTATTCTAAAAATGTATGAGCAATTTGTGTAACTTTTTGTGAAATATGTAACTTTTTAGCTCAAAAAGTTGCAAAAACACCCAGAAAAAAGACCTTTTTTGACTTTGCTCCAAAAAAAATGTGTAGGAACTGCTGGTGTACATGAAATCACTCCAGGTGATGAC
The DNA here is from genome assembly GCA_009801035.1 of Oophaga pumilio. Taxonomy (NCBI): domain Eukaryota; kingdom Metazoa; phylum Chordata; class Amphibia; order Anura; family Dendrobatidae; genus Oophaga; species Oophaga pumilio. Next base: position 50,133 of record VIAB01008376.1, read on the forward strand.
TGGAGTACATTTGCAACTGTTTGAAAAATGGTAAATGATGCAACAGGCAAAAACATCTTGAATCCCTCAACCACGTCCACAGTGGAAGACCTAAAAAAAAAAACAGCACCAACACATATAAAAATAGGCTTCAAAGAAGGCCCAAATAGAAATATGAATTTGTCACAAACAGAAAAGGAACAAAATACATAAAAACTTGATAAAAACCAACACAGTGCAATACTGACCAGGACCAAAGGTTTACATTGCGGAGGGTAAAGTATATGAAATAGAATGAAACTACACCACTACTGCACTTTTTACTTTTTTAATTCGCCAAAGAAACCATAGATATAACAATGCATTTTCTCAGCATTATTCCATCTAGCAATATGCATTAACTGTGCTATATAACATGTATAATGAGCACTGTTATGTATTACTATTTTAAAAAGACTTTTAAGGTTTCCAGGGAAATAAAAGTGATAAAGACATAAAATTACTTTCTTAACCCCTTTGCGACCTCCGCCATACTAGTACAGCAGAGGTCGCTTCCCTCTCTTTGATGTGGGCTCTGGCGGTGAGCCCACATCTTTC
>VIAB01008376.1:61818-72458 GCA_009801035.1 Oophaga pumilio
AGTATTTATTTAGAAGGCAGAATGTTTCTGAAGAGAAGCATTTATAATATGACAGCGGGGCAGCTATTCCACTGTTTGAAGACAGAGAGGTTCAAGTTAAAGTAAGTCAGTGTGGTAGGAGGGTATCTAGAACCCTGCGCTCAAAATTTGAGTTCTCTTAGTGTTTGTCATTTGGCTCCTCATTGACTTCCAATCTTCTTTGGGTTCCATTATGCTGTTATTTTACAATAGAGAATTTCTCGGTATGTTGTACTATTTTCTCTGCCAAATACGAAGGGAGTAATAATGCAGGCTCTGAAACGCAACTTGTGACCGGCACATATATTGGTGAGTAATACAGCTATGTCTGACTTTGGACGGCATCTGACATTTAACTCCCGCTAAGCCTGTCTTTGCTATGAGGTGCATGATAAAATGCTGTATCACCCTATTTTGAAGTCCAGCTGGTTTGAGCCATGGAAAGGTCATCCTTTATCCTGTGTAGTCCTATCACATGTCAGGTCTGCTCCTTTCTCCTCAAGGTTTTTCATTGGTACCAAGGACATCACATAAAAAGTGAAATGCCACCTCCCATAGCCAGTTGTGGATATAATATTTTAAGTATTTTATGTTATTTTGTGATGGAAAAGTAACTTGCAAAGCTACAGTATCTGAAATGGTTGTTCAATCTGGTCAACCTTTATTTATCCAGTGTCAAAATTATCCCTCATTAGCCAGACCAGAAAGTCACGGCAAATAACATAATACTTTAATTGGTACCTTTCATTTTGAAGAAACTTTCTTTGTAATGAAATTGATGTTTCCAGCCCAAAATAAAGCTTCAAATGGCCAGGTACCAGTGCCCCGATTCATCAAACCAATTTAGCCAGTATTCTGGAGTAAATTGCTTTGAAAAATCAAAAACTTTCTGCGCAACTCAGAGTTTAAAAAAAAAAAAGTACCAACTTTTTTCACCAACAACAAATTTCACCAAGCTCTGACAAAATTGGATGAGCTGGATTGCAGTGGGGCGTGTCTAAATGATGATGAGTGCATTCTCTGCTCTAGAAGTCAGGGACTGGAGTAAGATTTGTGGCAAGGCGCAAACGGAAGTGCTAACAACTTGACTGATGCTCCAGATCTAACAGATCCAGTAAGAGGCTTTCGCTTCTTAAAGCATCAGGACTGTCTGACTCCTACACGCCACCTGATCAAGACTAATGTGAAAATCACGAGTCTTCATGAATCGAGGTCTAGATGTCTCACTTCTGTCTAATTTGCTATCCACTGTCAAGTGTTGGCCTTTTAGCCATAATAGAAGGATAACATAATGGCAGGTGCAGTGCGTGCTGGGAAGTGTGGGGAAGAAATTCCAGCATTTGTATTACTGGCAGAATACTGATCTGTCCACTGAAAGAGAGTGATGTTAATTTATAGCGCATGAAAATCTGGGCAGTTCCTGGATATAGCGACTGGTATGTGCATAAAAGCAGTTTTAAAGGGAACCTGTCATCAGATTTGTCCTATGTGAGATACGACCACCATTTTTCTGCCCTAGTGTACAGCATTCTAATATGCTGAATATATGCCCCCAATCTGGCCTGCAAGAAAAGAAAAAGACCTTTTATAATACTTGCCTACGGAGCTGTCGGGTCCTATGGGCATCGCTGTCTTGATCCGGTGACTCCTCTCTTCTTGCAATGCTGTCCTCATTCTGTGCTTCGTGTGGATTACCCTGCAGTGCACATGCGCCAGGGCTCTTTGGCCTTTTCTTGCATATGTGCACTTCAGTACTTTGCTGTGTCCTCAACAAGGCAGACAGAAGTACACCTGTGCAGAAGCGGAATCTGGGGACACTGGATGACGTAGGACACGTCATCCATACAAAGCATAGTAGGAGGATGGCATCCTAAGAAGAAAGGAGGCACTGGACCAAGACATTTATTGGTGTACAAGCATAAAAATATATAAAATATCAATGAAACCAAGCTGAGCCGCACATAATCAGGTGCTAACATGGGACAAGGTGACATAGCAGCATAATAATACATCATCATTTATAAATATTGCTAGGAATGGTACATAGAATAAGTATAAGCCATGCATAAATGTATATAAAGGACACCATAAAATACCCTAATAATCCTAAGGGATAAAGAAATGGTATGCTGTATCCCGCCCTGGAGATGAGCTGCAGAAAGATTTAAAGCATCTTTATATACCTGCTATAGGCTTTTCTTGTGTCTATTTATTGTTGAATAACTGGAAACATCTGGCTACAGGTATTTGAGATTACTATTAATCATTATATTATTTGAGATTTATCACATTGGTTTGCATACTGCACCTCATAGTATATTTCAATCTTTCTGTAGCTCATCTCCAGTATGCCTTGTTTTCACTGATGCGGGATACAGAATACCATTTTTCTTTGGTATTATATGGTGTCCTTTATATGCATTTATGCATGGCTTATACTAATTCTACAGTGTGTACCATTCCTAGCAATATTTATAAAAGATGATGTATTATTATGCTGCTATGTCTACCTTTTGGTATGTCATCTTGGCCCATGTTAGCACCTGATTATGTGCGGCTCAGGTTGGTTTCCTTGATATTTTATAAATTTTTATGCTTGTGCACCAATAAAAGCTGTTTTTATTTTAGGTGTGCACAACAGTAGTGTATTTCTTTTTTTCTCCCTCATCTCATATGTTCGTTGATACGCGATGCAGCACCCTGTAGTTGTTATCTAGGCTGTGCATCCATTTTTCTATGTTCTTACAGTGATGCCCATCAGGCACGACAACCTCGTAGGCGAGTATAATAAAAGGTGTTCTTCTTGGCTTGCAGGCTGGATTGGGGGCAGATATACATCATATTAGAATGCTGTATATCAGGGCTGAACGGTGGTGGCCGTATCTCATATGGGACAAACCTGGTGTCAAGTTCCCTTTAACGTCGTAGTGAGGAATGAAGGCATCATGTGTTATGATCTGCTACAAGCACTAAGGAAAGATGGGAATTCTGTCCCTACAATAGAACTAAGCTGGATCCCTACGATGTAACGGGGAACCTGATCCTGCGACCAGACCCGCTAAAGTCCTCAGCTAGTCTGAACGAAGACCTATAGTTGCGAGGGAGGAATCCCTACAAGATCTTGGGACTGGGAGAAAAGGTGGACACCTCCTAACAGAAATTGTAGCAGGGAAAATAAAACAGAAAACAAATTACTTAGAGATCCAAAGATCAAGCAAAAACTGACTGAGTAAGGCACCTAAGCACCCGGCTAGCTTAAGAGTAGATAATACAATGAAGTCCAGCAAAGCCAGAAGGGCGGAGCCAGACTAAATAGGGAATAAAGGTCATGTGACCAGCAAACTGAAACAAAACCTAACAATAGGGTTCTAACATCATGCTTTTACTTTGGGTGAAACAACAGGTGCAATCTCAATAGGTTGTTTAGGACTTAAAGTGGACTGCTTTTTCATTATTTTTTATCCGTGCCTTCTTCTATGGTTTTAAGCACTTATCAGTAGATATTTGCCAACTACCTGCTTGTTGTGCTGTGCACTGAACTCTCCCATCTCACTGAACTGCTCTTGGCAACTATTCTTCCACTTCCTTCTTTTCTTCTCTTCCGCTCAGCTTTGTTGACGTTGCATCACTGACGATGTCTTGATGATTGTTGGCCGAGAGTGCAATTTACATTGCATGAGCCGGTGCTTGAGAAACGCAAAGAACCTTGCAAGTGACTCGGCTTTTCAGAGCATATGCTGGGTATTCGTGTTACTAGCAGACTATATTGCTTATTCATTGTAAATCACACTAGCTCTATGTGCCTTCACTGAGTTAAGCAGCTGGGATCCGGCTATCAAGCAACATGACATCAGTAGTGATTCGCCATGGACAGAGCATAGCGGAAATGAAGGAACTGCTTTGTCAAAGTAATGTCACTGAAAGTAGGAGAATCGCTGCCAGCAGCCGTTCTGTAACTACTCTGATCTGGCAGAGAATAGTGCACGGCTGAACATGCAGGCAGTCGGCAATGATTAATTTACAAAAAACTATCCCCTAAAGATATTTACTTATTGATGCATTTCATAAAAATGCCCAAAGAAAACAAAAAATACACACAGTTTATCCAATTAAAAAAAAGCAGCTGAAAATGCACTTCGGGGATAGGGAAGACATGGCACACAGCCGTAAAGTCAAGGACATCCCAATAGATAATTCCTGGTTGTCCTTAAGTTTGACACTGCCTGACCACAGAGATTGGCACCCTAAAGAAATGTAAAATGGCTCCTCCACTCAGTCTTCTGACCCTATAGCACCCTAGAGGACCCTAGTGTATGATACACTGCCAAATAAACAAGAGGTCTGCAAACATTAAGGATTACGGCAGTCAGTTTTTCACAGTAAGGTAGTATCTATCATGTAACTTTGAAGCACGCAGAAGTCCGCCAACAAGATAAAGAGGACTAGCCCTACACTGCCATTACAGCCAACAGTTATGGCTAGATGTATCCCATTGAGGGAGCCTAAAAGCACTAGCCAAATTTCTTACCAGCATACTCCGGGAGCAAACTAATTATAGATATAATATAGCATGTAATTTAAACAGACAAAAAGCACCCTACCGGGTAACTATACAGCTTCATATACGTGCCTAATAATATCGAGATATGTATACTGCATATGTTTAATCTATATACAACAAAGCATGTTACTCCTTGGTGAAGTCATGAATATGAATTCACCAATATGTGCCCCCATGTTTACCAGTCCACATACCGTTCCGCAATGCGTTCCCCCTCCAGATGTTGTTTCATGGGGAGCACCATGAAGTAAAGGGTATTCAGCCAATTAAAAAATATAAGTCCCGGCCTTAAAAATCAGCGCAATGGAAACTATCCACAGTGTGTGGATGCAATTTCTTGAAATGTTACCCAACACGCTGTTATTGCATTCTGCTGCAGATGTTCTGCCCAAAATTTCAGACGAACAGTCCTGAATAATTTTGTCACAAGCCCTAATGATCTATATCACTGACAAAGTGCCAGACCCACCATCATGCGGCTTTCTTACAGCTACCCTTTCAAGGCATGTATTATTATTTAGAACTCTTAACGGGTAATGCTGCTTTCCACTCAAGGGCCTGTATTCTCTCCATTTTTAAGCTTTCCTGTGTAAAGACCCCTTAAACAATAATATTCAAAAACGTGAACTTTCTGCTAAATGCATATTTAAACTTGAATTGCTCGGACACATATGATGTCTTTGGCTTCTCCTAAGAAAATATGATGGATGACAAAAATGTTCATGTCTGTTTTGTGTTTGTTGTTTTATGTGTCTGCTTAGAAGTCTCTCCATTTCGTTGCACCTCTCCGAGCTATAGACATTTCCCAATATACTGTTTAGGCCACTAACACTTTTATTAGACAGAAGCTAATTATAAATGTTCCTGATGAGCAGACAAGGTGCCAGATCAAATTAGCAGTTTGATCGCTGTCGTACATTGTCACTGATGAGATGTAAAGCATGTACTAATTAGCAATCTAAAATGCAAACAACCCAGGCAGTTAGGAAATGTCAGCAGAATTTACTGCTGGCCGCCTCCCACCCATCTTGTACACAACAGTGCTGCCTACTAGTTTCACATATAATGGAGCAGGCTCTTTGTTTTTCTGTATCTGAGCCTCATTTCTGTAGAGTAGGTGTATTTTTAGTGTTACACTGTTTGTTTTGCAATCAGTTTCTCTGCTTTTTGTTATTTTCATCACTATATAGTATGTTATTCCTATCCCTTAAGTTATATACTTCTCATACATAACTTTACCTTATAGTTGGCATATATTACATGCTCAGTCCAGTACTTGATTTAATATTCCTATCCCTGCAGTTATATCTACAGTACATGAAGCTATAACACCCCGATTCTCCTCTGCTAAAACCATGCACTTATCCATCTCAACTGGATAGGTGATAACAGTTTATTCTCCTTTCTTCTCTGGCCCCAATGAGTTGAATGGCGGGGCAGCTTACCTGCCGCAACATTAAAACTGACAAAGGTAGCCAAGTGTGGCGCACTTGGTCATCTTTGATTATTATAATTGATTTGAATGGGGCAATAATGCACATTTGTGACCTGTGCCTCCATTCATCTCCCCCTGGATGCAGCCTCGTGGCCAGGGGAGGACAGTGGATACGAGTCCAGAGTTGGGACTCACACTGATTAAAACTGTTCCTACCTATCCAGTGAAAACATAATAACTTGTTTAGGCTAGAATTTACCTTTAATTTTGCCAATGGCTTATTATACAAAATTATCTTATCAAGCTAACAAGCTTAAAATAGTGACACTTTTTGCCTAATTTACTTTTAAAGTAATTTCTTATTTTCCCATTTATTAACACTATGGTCACCATAAAGCAAAGTAGTTCTGTAAGTACATGTAACCATTATACTACAGAATGGATGTAGAGGTGGCAATTAACCCCACATATAAAATAGAATATTTGTATTGACGATATTAACTTTCATTGCATTGAAAATGAGGCAAACCGTTAATTTTTAATTTCTGTACTAGTAAAGGTAAAGTATTGAACTATGTTATTACAATGAAACTGACAAGGAGATTGCTCCTACAAGTGATAGAATGACTGAATTATTATTATTGCCCCTTCTCATGGAACCATAAGAAGGGTTTATTCACTCATTATTTATGAAGTCTACTTGGCCTCACATCTGATTTCTACCTTTCCTAATTCCCCACTATATTAAGTTTTTAATCATTTTTCTGATTTTCCATAGATTTTGGTCTGATTATTTTAAGAAAATAAATTAAAAATAATTTGTTAGGTTTTATCATGCCTTTTGGCTAAATGCATTCTTTTACCTTTTTTTATCTTCCTTCCTTATAATAAATACTAATGTCGATCAAAAATACAGTAGATCTATTTAAATGATGACAAATGTAGACATTTACCAATTATATTCTTATTTCTCAAGGGACAGTACTGCTGGGAGCCTAAAGACCCACACATCCATAATTCTAGCTGTGGTTATGCAGAGTCTTTCCATATTGAAATGGTTTTCCTCTACTTTAAAGTTATTCTTAAAGTTTCCAGAGTGGGGTAATAAAAAAAAAAAATCCTGTACTCAACTTCTAGAGAAATACCACTATTCCATACTCGCTCCTGTGTACCTCATTGGTTTTGGAGAATCAACATTGGTGGGTGCGCCATGTAACTGCTGCCAATGATTGGCAGCACAAGGCATTTGACACCTCCCGATGTTGATGCTCCGAGACTAGTTGGGGACACAGTAGAGCATGCAGAGAAGCAGTGCCAGTCCAGGGAATGAGTGTAGGATTTTCCGTTTTATTATTACCTCACATTAAGGGTCCACTGAGAATAACTTTGAAAACTATTTTTCCCTGGTAAATAATCACTGGAGATCTAAATTTGAAGAAGAAAGGGTTTAAAGCAAATCTGTCACATCCTGCATTTTATGGCAGTATCTCGTACAGAGGAGAAGACACTAAGTATATATAAATTTCTATGATTTAATTTTATATTTTCATGTCAAAAGTTGATAAAGGGAACCTGTCTCCATGAAAATGCTGTCCACTCTGCAGGGGGAGCTGAGCAGACTGATACATAGTTTTGTGAGAAAAGATTCAGTATAACCTCAATTTTTATCATTTAATCCTTTTCTCTTTCTGGGATTTTCAGTCCAGCCTACGGTCCTATCAATAACTGACCACTTTCTTTGTATAAGTGTGCATAGAGGGACAGCTGTCAGTCACTGATAGGACCACCCACTGGACTGAGGACCACCCACTGGACTGAAAATCCCAGAGAGAGCAGAGGTTTAAATGACTAACACACAGGTTATACTGAATCTTTTTTTTTTTTACAAAGCTATATGTCATTCTAGTCATCTCCTCCTACTCCATAACATGGTGCCTGAAGATTGGACTGCATTTTCATGGTGACAGGTTCCCTCCGATGTTTGGCCAGGAATTACAGAGACTAAAATAAAAATCTATAAAAAAAAATCACAAAGAAAGCAAGAAAAAGTTGCTGGCCTAATTTCTCACTAGTTAATATTGCTCCATTCCTTCTGTTTTCGTGATAGCAGACACTGTAGATGAGGAGCCAGCAGACTCATTACAAGATCTCTACAGGGCCCTGGAAAAGGCCAGTTTGTCCCCAATTGGAGAACAGCGTCTTTCAACCAAATTGGAGTACAAGAAGTCTTTTATAAAAAGATGTAGTGATCCAGTAGTCAATGAAAAACTTCACAGACTGCGAATTTTGCAAAGCACTTTAAAGGTAGGAAATTAGAAAAAAATTTGTAAACGATTCTTGGGAAAGATATTAAAGTGGCAACATTTTTTTTTAAGCCTAATGGTAAAAATATAACAAATATATTATACATATACAGGGCAGTTTTGTTTGTAAGATTGTATTGTCTTTATCTGAGTATTAAACAGAAGTTTATTTCTGCATATTTATATTTAGTCAATTATTAATTCGCATAACTTTTTGTAAGTTATGCGGCAGAAAAATTCCCCCATTAAATGAACGTGGCGAGTGTCTGGTTATAGGCTTTCATAGAAGAGCCGTATTGTCCGTAACAGTTGGGAACTTCCAAGTTGCTATCGTAACCCAATTTGAAGGCGTCGTCTCATGAGAGATATTAATGTCATATCTGGTGGATATGCCATAATTATCCAATAAGTGCAGGTACAACTTTTTAGACCTGCACAAATTTCCAGAACAGGGGTCACCCACTCCCATATTCCGGGGACGGCATCTTCCTATCACTAGTTGGAGGGATGATGGCGTATTCACAGGTATAAAAGTTCTGAATAAAGCCTAAGGAAATTGCCAGAAAACAGATCGGGGGACCCCTAATTTGGAGATAGATGTGGGCAAAACTTTTAATGAAGCCCAATTGCTAAACTTATTTTTTAGCCCCGGATACATTTTTTTTCTTTATTTTCTTATATATATTTAGATAGAACAAATCGACAAGTGGAATAGCTTTTCGATTGATGATTCTAAATTCCAACAACACCAAAATAAATCTTAATCCTGTCACAGTATGCACTTTTAGGCCGCTGTTTACTGTAGCACATCAGGGGTTCTGCGGGCTGTCCCATACAGCATTATTAGCCATTCAGAAACAAGACACCCGTTTACACCCCCATGGCGGCCTACCTCTCTTCCTCTTCATACCAGCCCTGCTGTAGATGACATACTGTTGCATAAGACAGAGTTCTGCATTCAGCAAATGCAACATCAAGCCACAGAGTTACAAGGCTCCAAACTAAACAAACTTTTTCATGTACAAGAATCCTCTGACACGGCTGTTCACAGAGTGTCTATTGGGATATCCAACGATCAGCTTTCATCTGCAAGAGATGCCTGTAGAAAGTGTTTAATTCTGCGGCAGAGCCACCACAGGGGCAATGAAGGATTATGTGATGCCCACTGAAATTATATGTGTTTGATTCTTCACTGAGTAAGAATTGTATCTTTGGAAAACTCTGTTTTTCTAAGGTAAACTTTATTTTGAGGATATTTTTTATGATTTTTTTTTTATCTGTCCTGATTGCTTTCTCTATGAGAATTCTTACCTAGCTTGCTGTTCTAATCCATGCACCATACATGAAGACAATTATCGTTAAAGGGAACCTGACAGCTGATACATTATACCCTTGGATCGGGCAGCATCTGTCAGGCACTGGCTGTATGATTTCTATCAGTTATGTTTGATTCTGAAATTTTAAATTGCTGCCTTTTAAACCTGAAAAGGTGCTTATGCCTCCAAGAATATCATTATATTTGACAAAAAGTTTTTTTTTCCACAAATCATCATTCCTTTGAGTGATTTTTGTGCATATAGAGTGATCCACAAGATATTATTTTAATAAGTCAAACTGAAAAAAAAAAGATTTCATATTTACCATGCTCAGACATATGCATATATTATTCAAAAAGGACAAGCATGAAGCTGCGGTATGTTTAACCCTGCTGTGGAACCATGAAAAAAAAAAATCACTGCTTTGGTACCATGGGGTCTATATCACCCCTGGCTCAAAATCATCACATTTCATTAAAATGAACATGCTGTCTGTTCAGAATAATCAAGTTTTAGTCATAATTTCAGAACACAGTTATGAAATCAAACGTAACTTTGAAGTGATTTGTCATCATCAAACACAAACTGAAATTTATACCAAAATGCTTTACGAATAACTAAAAATATTCAAATTCAATAAAAAAGCACAATAACTGCAACTGTGTGGATTTTAGTAAAAACATAATGACAACAAATGATCTGGCAATAAATTTAGCCCTTGCATTCACTGCACGTCATAGTGCCATGTACTTCACAAATGAACTTCTTGCAGTCATTGCAAACAAATCTCATCTTTTTGTCCTTCGATCAAGGACAAACATAGCACCATTTGCGCTGTCCTGTTTCACTGCTGGGTGGAAAGTGACGCACATTTCGTCTAGCCATTGCTTATTTATAATTATATTACAAAACCTGTGAATAAACAGAAAATATTCCAAATACATAGAAGGTCAATGTCTGAAATTGACCAGTTTTAGAAATATTTCAATTTATTCAGCGCTGGGATC
>VIAB01008377.1:29162-42693 GCA_009801035.1 Oophaga pumilio
TTTGCTATGGGGCCCCATGATTTCTATGTACGCCCCTGCCAGAGCTCTATGTATTTTTCAAGGCGTTGTCCACTACTAGGACAACCCCTTCTCAATCTGAATGTTTGCCCCGTTAAAACATGCTCACCTTGGGTGCCATCGTTCCAGAGGTGATAGCACTAGTGTTACCGGCGTTCACGTGAGTTTATGTCACCCGCACCACTGTCCCTGTCTTTGGACAAACCGAACATCAAAAGAAGTCAGAGAGCAGCCACAGCCTTGACTTGCTATTGATGTTCGGTTATTCCAAGTCTAAAGACAATTCTGAGCACGGTGATTAGGTACCGTGATGCCCACTGGCAACGTAACCAATGCAGCCAAAACAGTAAGACCAGAGCAGTGCAGGGAATCCAGCGGTGGACCAGGTAAGGGTGGGAACGTTCTTTGTTTATTATTTTTGATATTTTACTCGCATTTGCAGTTCACTTTCCAGAAAGTGGAAAACCCCTTTAAAATGTGCTGTGCCCTTCTTTTGAGGCGGGGAAGATATAAGGTCCTTCTACACTTCCGCTAACAGACAACACAGCAAATACTATAGAACCATATCTCTGTATATGCCATATAACATGCCACCACCATGCAGTGATTAGCACCCGAATTTCCCTTCGTGGACCCTCCAAGCAGCACCTCTCAGTGACTACAATAAACAAGCACGAGAACTTCCTCTCAGGTGCGCGCTCCCGAGAACGCGGGAAAGCGCTCCAGCGCTCTGACGTCACGTGAGGCAGAGTGCACGCGCAGGGGCAAGCTGTGCCTCCTAGAGCCGAGCCTGCAGAGGACAGGAACGGGGAAGCTGCAAACATGGCAACGGGGACAGGTGAGCATTGAAAGCAAGGAGCCGCCGAGACACCAGCAGCATGTATGACATGGCGTCACATAAGGAGAGCATAATAACCTACAAGCTTGTCGTCCACAGAGGCAGAGACCAGGCAGCGGCTGCTGAAGACTGTCAAGAAGGAGGTAGGTGACCCCATGGCATCATCTCTGTGTGGCTTGTGTGCAGCACATCCATCTGTGGACGTGTGGGAGCTGTGCACAGTGCTGTGCAGCCTGAGAGGGTGTGTTACCCTGCACAGCTGGCAGCTCTGGTGCCACACAGCTGCCCTATGGGTGCAATGGGAGCTTGGTGAAATCATTATTCCAGGTCTCTAGGATTGATGTCCCTGCTACTGACTGTGCCTGCGATATTTATTACGTTGGCCTCCTTGCCCGAGGCGGCCGGCATCAGTCATTATGCAAGGGCTCATATTTGGGCTCATCTAGCCAGCTACAAAAATTATGCTAGCAGGTTACAAAGAATAACATCAGATCCGCGTATTATATTTATCAACGTGCTGATAAGTAGGGACGTGGCTAAGTAATTGCATTATTAGGATACTTATCTCTACATCATGCCAGGGATTACACCAAAATAAGAAGAATAACGTATACTACATAAAGCCACACTCGAATTCAATGCAGGGGCCAATAGAAACGTATATTTATCAGACCGAGTGGGTTGTTATTGATAAAAGTGGCTGCAGTTGATCGTCGGTTCTTTTTCCTTCAAGATTATGTTACCCTTTGACACACAGATTATTCTATCCAGGTACAAAGGGGTAAACCTAATGGATTTTTTGGCCAAAACAATGTGTTACTAAATGGATCATATTGGGCCAGTGTAAAAACAGAAGTGTATTGAATTTATTGATTATACTTTGCTTATATGGCCCTCTCTTATTCTGCAGCGCTTTACATACATTATCATCACTGTCCCTAATGGGGCTCACAATCTAACTATGAGTGAGACTATTCCTAGAAAGGCAACATTTTGTTTTTCAAGAAGATGTCCAGTTCATTTGATGTAGTCAGTGTATCAACTGAAATTGGGGATATTTAGGAGGCAAGTCTACCATTGGTGATGTAGATTTCTTTTACGGTCGTATAAAATGTATGTGAAAACTTACGGTAAACTGCAAGTTACCTCCGTACCACCTTCAGGCACATCTGGTTTTATATATGAGTTGTTTGTGTGTATTTAATAGGTGTGTGTAATTGCTCAGCATGAATGAGCACTCCCCCTTTGAAAAGTAATGTTTATTCAGTCTCAAACTGAGCACCAGAACATTTTCCAAAATTTTAACAAGTTTGAGTTTCATAGAGCATTTTTGAACCCATAACATGAAAGCAAGGTTAATAATATAACTTTCATTACAAAATCTTCAATTTTACTCCAATTAGTTAATCCAAAAATAAATACACCCCACAACAAAACTAGTACATCTAGTATTTTATATGACCACCATGATTTTTAAGGACAGCACCAAGTCTTCTAGGCACAGAATGAACAAGCTGGCGACATATTGCAACATCCATATTTTACCATTCTTGAACAGAGAGCTCTTTTAGAGCCTGGATGCTGGATGCAGAGTGATGCTCAACTTTACTCTTCAGAATTCCCCATAGGTATCTTTTGGTTGGATTCTAGATCAGGAGACATTCTTGGCGGCTGAACCTCTTTCACCCTGGTCTTCTTCAGAAAGCAACAGATGTATGTTTTGGATTATTGTCATGGAGGAAAAGTGCATGTCTGCAAAGGGCATGGATGGTAGCATCTTTTCTTTCAATATAGAGCAGAACATATGTGCATTAATGTCATCAATAAGTTGTGAACCCCTACGATCAGTAGAATAGAGGTTCAGTGGTGGTAAGATACCGCAGTGCTGCCTTATCTCTTTTTTTAGTGCCCTATGTCAGTTTCCAGAGGCTTGATTGGTTGGCCTATAACTTTGTAATCCACCTATTTATCAAAGAAAATTTGCATACCAATTTTGAGAACTAGAATAACTAATTAAAGGGAACCTTTCAAGTCTCCCATGCCCCCCAGAACCACCAGGAGTTGTCTGCATATGTAAATACCCTACCTAAGGCCGGTGTCACCCTACCATATAACACGACCAAGGACTATGCGATAAAACGTTGCATAGCGCTCTACCTAGTGTTATTTTACGGGGCAGCTCAAATCTGTGATTATTTTCTCATGCTGATTCAGCATGAGAGAACAGTCGCAGTGTGACTCAGCTCACTCGCACCCATACAAGTCTATGGGTGCGAGTGAAACATTGAACTGCACTCGGGTGTCAAACCAGTGCTGTCCGATATACACTGAGACAGGTAATGGAGGAGATGGAGAAATTACTTTCTTTGCCTCTTCCGCACCTGTGTTGCGATCCTCTCATGCGAGAGAATTGCAGCACAGTAGCATGACCCTCAACTACCGCACGCAGCAGAGTTGGAGCCAAGGGTCATTAGCATATCGCATCCGATGCTCTTACATACAATGTAATACTCTTGCAATACTCTAGTGTGATGTTGGCCTAACAGTCCCTGTATTACATACATAAATAGATCTTTAGAAAAATTACGGCTTCAGAGAAGAGCACTGCACATGATTGGAAGTGCACAAAACTTCCGATCTTTCACAGTGCGCCTCTCTGAGGCTGGGACACGTACACCCGGCTTCAGAGGATGATTGCAGTGAGGGAAAGAAGCTGCGCGTATGCTCATGGTAAGTACAGCGCTAATTTTAAAGATCTGTTTATGTATGTAATGTAATTTGGGGTTCTGTTAGGGTACGTTTCCACGGTCCGTAATCCCAGCGCTTTGGACGCAGCGGATACCCGGCTCCGCCCAAAGCGCCGCCCCCTGTTGTACGCGCAGTGATTCCGGATGTGTTCATTGAACACATCCGGAATCACTGCATCGTATTCGTAGACTGGGTTATTTATCTTGCGGAGACGCCGCGTCTCCGCAAGATAAATAGACATGCTGCGTTCTAGAAAGACGTGCCGCATGTCCGGTTACGCAGGGCCGCCGGATGCAGCCCTGCACGCATAGTGGAGACAGGATTTCATAAAATCCCCTCCACTATGCTGTAACACCTGGACGCTGCGTCTGTACGCAGCGTCCAATCCGCAGCAAATCCTGATGTAATACGTCCAGTGGAAACATACTCTAAGGGTCCCGTCACACTCTTCAATGTCCCAGCGATCCCACCAATGATCCGACGTGGATGGGATCGCTGGGACATCGTTAGCTGATCGCTGGTGAGCTGTCACATGGGCAGACTCGCCAGCGATCAGGACCAGCGAGCACGCTGGTATCCAGGCTAAACATCGGGTTACTAAGCGCTGTGCGGTGCTTAGTTACCCGATGTGTACCCTAGATACGAGTTCCCAGCTTCTGTTGTACGCGCTGGGAGTTCGTATCCAGGCTAAACATCGGGTTACTAAGCGCCACGCGGTGCTTAGTTACCCGATGTGTACCCTAGATACCAGTTCCCAGCTTCTGTTGTACGCGCTGGGAGCTCGCTGACCGTTCGTCTCCCGCTGTCACACGCAGCGATGCGTGCTGGCCAGCGGGAGACCAACGATGAAAAAATGGTCCAGGACATTCAACGACGATCAGCGATACCCAGCAGGGGGGCTGGTTGTCGCTGCGTGTCACAATAAGCGAGATCGCTGGCTAGGTCACTGTTGCGTCACAAAATTGGTGACGCTTCAGCGATCTCGCTAGTGATCTCGCTTAGCGTGACTGGGCCTTTAGGCAGCATATTTACATACGCAGACACAACTCCTGATGGTTCTGGTGGCATGTGGGACCTGACAAGTTCTCTTTAATGCATACGTGTCATCTAAGGGGACTTTTTAGAATAAGCTTGTGTTTGTGCTTGAGGAATAACACTATTTCTGTGCATTATATGATTTATATTCTGCATTTGTCACCAGCTATCTCTTCGGAAGACTTTATCTCTGATTTTCTGCTTTTTTTGAAATGGTGGATGGAACTGCTACAATGTTTCCCATTCACTGTACACAGAGAAAGTGATTACTGATATACTTTCTCTGTCGCACATAGAATTGTAAAGTTTTTGGCTAATCAAATGTGAGACCAATAATCGTAAATCACATTAGCTTAGTACTAGTACAAAACATGGAAGATTGAAGTGTCACAAAGACATGGAAAAGGGATGTAGGAGTTAAGTATCCAAGAGTGGAGGGGGAAAAGGGAACGGGGTCACTCCATAAGTAAAATAATGTAATTATATATAAAAGTAAGTGCCAATTTATCTTATGAGTGTATTACTTCCAGATCAATTGTGGAGTCCTCAGACTCTATTAAGTCCGAGAACATTGCTTAAGACAGCCAAGTGGATTAAATGGCATCTGATCTTTTCTAATAAGTTGTGAGATATTCCCTGTGTCTGATGTAGTTAATCTTGTTAACTACTTCTAGAGATGGAGGGGACTCTAACCTTCGCCATCTGGATGTCATCTGTCCCTTTTTAAACAAAGTTGGACTTAGGGTATGTTTCCACGCTCAGTATTTGCTGCGGATTGGACGCTGCGTACAGCCGCAGCGTCCAGATGTTACAGCATAGTGGATGGGATTTTATGAAATCCCAGCTCCACTATGCATGCCGGGATGCCTCCGGCATCCCTGCGTATCCGGACATGCGGCACATCTTTCTAGTCCGCAGCATGTCTATTTATCTTGCTGTGACGCTCAGTCTCCCCAAGATAAATAACAGTCTATGTATAGGATGCGGTGATTCCGCATGGTTCAATGAACACATGCGGAATCACCACACGTACAAAAGCCGGCAGCGCTTTGAACATGAACTGCGTCCAAAGCGCTGCCAATACGGACCGTGGAAAATACCCTAAGGGTTCGCTCACATCTGCATATAAAATCAGCTATGTGAGAAAAAAATCGCATTGCACCCACCAGTGTTATTCAGTTAGGCAGTGTTCATCTGCAAGTTTTTCCTCACCTGGAATTGGGGCATAGAAAAATTGCATCATGCTATGTATGGCGCCTAAAGCGGCCGATACGCACCAATGCATTATTAATGCAAGTCAATGGGTATGAGGAAAAAAATCGCATTGCACATAGTCACATTTTTACGCACCCATCTCATAGGAAACCCAACATTTCTTCAGCCACGTATAGTAAATTCACAGCGTGAACTGTCAGAATATAATAGATATATAAACAGAATAGATGGAAGGATGTCATTGAGGTATAGAATTAGTGCAGTGCATGTGCAGCTTACTGTACATGCTTACTGTACATGTATTAAGCTAATAAAATAAAAAAATGCCATGGGGTTCCCCTTATTTTTCTTAACCAGCTGAGGGAAAGCTGACTTGCCCTGGTGTGTTGGTAAGTGGGTTAATGGTTTTGGGGTTGGTATCAGCTTTATAATGTCAGCTCAGGGGCTAGTAATGGAGAGGCGTCTATAAGACACCCCCACTTCTAACCATGTAAGTTTAAGTAAAAAAATACACACAGTAAACTCCTTTATGTGAACAAAACACTCCCTGACCCTATTTTAACTATTTATTAAGATAAAAATAAAAAACAAAGTAATCCTCGCCTGTCGGCAGATAATTCCTAATGATGCTGTCTCACGACAAACCCCAGCTTTGCTACATCTGAATAGTGTGTTGAGAGGTGGCATGATGCGACCGCTCAGCACTCCATCTGGAACACACTGACAATAGCGTGAGAACTCGCCTTCAGTGACGAGCACTGATGTCAGTAAAGTGACCGGAGTTCATAGCCGATGACATAGAGAATATACTGTATGTTAAAGCTGATGTTAAAAACGCTTTGCATACGGATTGCATACACATGTCATACTGATGCTAGGTGAGAAAAAAAAAACACATGACACTCGCCTGACACTCTCCAACTTTTCTGGCTGAGAATCTCAGCTACTTTATATACGCAGATGTGAACGTACCCTTTGGGAAAGAAAAGCAGCTGCACAGATTCGAGTAAGAAGGGTAAATATATAATGAAAATGAATCTTCTGAAAGATCCTTTTTTTTTTCTAAAGCTTTACCAGATAGGGAAAGACTGTTTGGACGCAGTCAGACAGTCGTATAACATGGACGACTATCGCATCGCAGTGCATGGAGCTGCATAGACATGCTGTCATGCTTGGGTCAGGAGAGCCATGTGCCAGTCTGAGAATTGCGATGTGATTGTCATCCATCTTATACGGCCATCTGACTGCTTCTTTTGAGAGAAACACATCGTTTTGTTATTCACACGGTATTCACATTTGTTATTTACTTTGTGTGTATTGGAACAACACAAAAAAAATACAGAGAAAAAAAGGCAAATTGGACTGTCCTGAGTTGCAACCTTTCATAAATTTTTTGCTGCCGTCCACATCCAGGGAGATTAGCAACAGTTCCATAGGTTGTAAACTTCTTGATTATGTTGCACACCTTGGAGAAAAAAACATCAAGATCCTTGGAAATGGATTTGAGAACTAAAATTGTTGAACAATATCATCAATCTCAAGGTTACAAGTCCTCAGACAGTTCTCTTCTCCTCTTTCTGTTCTCCATGCTTAGTATGGCACACACAGACATACAATGCAAAGATTGAGTCAACTTCTCCCCTTTTTATCTGGTTTCAAGTGTGATTTTCATATTGCCCACACCTGTTACTTGCCACAAGTGAGTTTGAATGAACATCACAACGTTGAAACCAAGTTATTTACCCACAATTTTAGAAAGGTGCCAACAATTTTGTACAGCCCATTTTTGGGTTTTTTTGCAAAATTTTGTGCAATTTGTATTTTTTCTCAGTTTGTTTTGTGTTGCTCCAATACACACAAAGGAAATAATCATGTATATAACAAAACGTGTAATTGCTCTAATTTTCTGGGAGAAATACTTTACTTTCTGAAGAATTTCAAGGGTGCAAACACTTTTGACCATGACTGCATATGCCATTTAGGCAATCTAGAAGAAAGAAAAGAGACACTCGCCAATAGGGTGGTATGATATGGAAAGAGGGGGATACGGAGTGGTATATTGCTCACCTGCTGGAGTTTTGACTTTCACAACTCTAATGGAGGCTTTTTGGAAAGAATCAGCCGATGCAGTCCGCCAGAAGGTAGAAGAGCTCTTTCTTATGCACAATAGATATTGGAATGGAGGATAGGCTATTTTATTGACCATGCTGCTGCAGGAAAGGAAGCATCCATACTCTGAATTGTGGAAAAGTAGTTTTATTACATTTTTCTGGCTCGGAGCAAGCCCTTTGTCAACTATAAACTTCACTTCATCTATTTAGGCAATCTAGACATCAAGCTAAATATTAATTTAATTTCTTCTGGTCATAACCTAATATGAAAACCTAATTACTAAGAAAAAATCTTGCATAGGTCCTCAGGAATGAGACAAACTATCTGTAATTTGTAAAAAAAAAAAATATATATAGGACTACAAGGATTTCTCTGCTTTGCCTTGCTGCAGTCTGTACAGTGTTACGCCTGCAGATGGCGCATGTGGTTCATGAACCCACTGTGCCACAGGGCCAGTCCTGCCTTGGAAGGGGCATTGCAAAGCGGCTACCCGGTATTCACTGGAGCCAGACTGACAGACTGACTGGAGACAAACTGGGCTGCAGGTAGTCGCCTGGTACCATTCCTAGGCAAGCGCCGGTACTACAGCTGCCGATCCCAGTGGTCATGTTCACTGACACAGGGAGACTTGACCGAGGTCACTGACTAGCAGGAAATGGAGACTGACAGACTGTAGTGACAACTTTTTCTTGTTTACGCACATAGTTATCGGGAAACAGTTGGCCACCGTAGGACAAGGGAAAACAGACGCAGAACTGGCCGTACCGGGACCAGGATATCGGGTATAGGTACTGCAGACATGGTTTCAGGAATAGGATACTGCCAAAGCGGTCACAGAAACACGGACAAACTATACTAGACTAATGGGAATTTTAATAGCCTAAGGACTGGGGGATGTGGGAACATACAGTTACACAGGTACAAACCCACTAAGACTAAAGGGGTTGGTCAGGCACCTCACTATTGGGGAGGGAGCCTTTTATACAAGATGCCTCCCAGCTATTGACTGGGAGACATCTTGCAGGTGAACACTTTAACTGAATTCGTCCCTGATGCTAGTTGGGGGCATTTACCATATGCAAGCGCTGCCTCTTTAAGAGGAGGGGAGTGCGTGCTCTAGGCGTGCCACTGGATGACAGTGCGGAATGCACTGAGGAAGGAAGAGGATCACTAGGGAGCTGCTGTATCCATGGCGGTGACAAACAAGGAAAGGTATCCCTCAACAAATCCATCGGTGAATAATTACTTAAAAACAAAAATCTTTAATGTATCACATGGTTAAAATTATGGTATAAAACCATTTGTTTAGAAAAAAAAGCAAGTAACCCGCGAAACTCATGACCTTACGCGTTTTCAAACCGACTGGGCAGAGCAGTGAGAACGTCACTTCCGGTGACGTCAGTGCTGGGGCAGGCAGGCGTGGAATGCGGAAACAATGCCTCACAAGGGAATAAAGGCAGTGTGCGTCCCAGTTCAGGGAGCGCAGACACTACAGGGAGACAAGCAGCTGGCAGGCTTCCTGATGCCAGAGACGAAGGAGTGCGGCAATATGGAGTACAGAAGCGAGGACGCAGGGGTAAGTGCGCATTGCGCAGAACCCACACCCCTGTCCCCGCAATTAGACACTCAGCTCCTAGCCCTGACTATCCCCATTCTTGTGCCATTTAGAAAAAGGAAACCCCACAGGCACCCCTGCCAATGGCAAAAAAGTCAGGCAAAGCCTCGGCGAAGTCTAACCGCTGCCCTATATGCTACGTGAAGCTGCCAGATACCTACAGGAAAACACTCTGTAGCTCCTGTACATCCAGAGTCGTAAGTGAGGAACAGCCATCCATTCTGTCTGAGATGAGGACCCTGATCTGCGAAGAAGTACAGGCCTCCCTGTCCACTATCGCACAGCAGCAACCCCCCCAGTCTAGGCCAGAGTTATAAGAGGCCGAGGTGGGAATCGGAGCAAGGAGAATTTGAGCTAGCCTCAGATGAAGAATCACACATACGGGGCTCAGACCATTAGGTAGGCGAGCTTCCCCTAGAAAATCAGGATCAGGGTAGAAAGTACCTATTCACAGTTGAGGATACCGGGCAACTGGTGCAGGCGGTGAGGAATACCATGCAAATAGAAGATGTGCCTCTCTACCCCTTATGAAATTTGCCATTGCCTTGGCTGATACTTACTGAATCAGTGAGATTTGCTGCCAGAAACGGCTCTCTGTCCAGTGCGACCCGTAGAACCATCTGGCTAAAGTCCTGGTCAGGGGAAAATGCTTCTAAGAATAAGCTATGTGCCATCCCCTTCTCAGGGTCCAGAGTATTCGGGCAGGCTCTAGACGACATCTTGAGAGTTAGCGTCTGATAGTAAAAAAGGGTTTCCCGAAGACAAACCCAAAAGGTTTCATCCCTTTCGGAAAAGGCTGGCCCCTCGCAGCAGCCCGATTATAGATATCAGGGAAGAGCCACCAGAGGAACATATAAAAGTTCCTATAACCAGAGCAGGAGGGGCAAGAGCTCCCTTTTTGGGCCTAGCTCTAGATCTAGAAGACAATGACGCGGGCAGTCTCAGTCTCTTTGCTGGAAACTGGAGACAAGTCACTAAAAACAAGTGGGTCCTATGGACTATAGCAAAGGGCTACAAAATAGAGCTCTCCTCTCCCCCCCCAGAGATACATCACACCTACTACCGTAGCAGCAGACTCTGCGATGCTTGCGGACCTTAAGGAGCTAGTCAGCTCAGAAGTCATAGTTCCGGTCCCCCCGTCAGAGATAGGCAGGGGCCACTACTCCTCCCTATTTTCAATCATGAAGCTTTCAGGGGAAGCACGCACAATCATAAACTTGAAACCGTTGAATGTATGGGTCAGATACAAAAGGTTCAGGATGGAGTCTATAAAATCGACCGTCCATCTCATAGACAAGGACTCGGTAACGTGCACTCCCGACCTGAAGAGTGCTTATTACCAGGTCCCGATCCATCTGGCCTCACAGGAACTTCTGAGATTCGCCGTAAGTCTACCGGGCCGTACCTTCCAGTTCTAGTGCCTCCCGTTTGGCCTGGCCTCGGCTCCCAGAATTTTTACGAAGTTGGTCTCAGAGGTGGTAGCCTACCTAAGAAGCCAGGGAATTACAATCGTACCTTACTTGGACGACTTTCTCCTGGTGGCATGGTCGGCAGAGATCTTGGCACTACACAGAGATCGGACCATTTCGGTGATGGAGTACCTCGCCTGGGTGGTAAACCGAAAGAAGTCACATCTAACACCAGAGTCCTGGAAGTTATTACTAGGAGTGCTTCTAGATTCTATTCGCAGAGCATTCTTCTTGCCAGAGTAGAAGCAGGAGTCGGTAAGTAGCCGGATCGCAGAGTTACTAAGTCATCGCATAAGGTCAGCCATGAAGGTCCTAGGAGTAATGACGGCGTGCATCCCTTGTGTCAGGTGAGCTAAGGCCCACTCAAGACCATAGCAGAGGAAAGTCTTCTCAGCACGGGATCGCTGCCAGGCATCTCTAGACAAGACAATACACCTGTCAACAGAAGTGAGAAGATCATTACTTTGGTGGACTCAACACAGAAACCTAAGGACAGGTGTCCTGTGGATCCCCTCTCCTTGCGTGGTAATCACCATGGATGCCAGCACGTGGGGATGGGGAGCTCACCAATAGGGAAGGATCCTCCAGGACAGATGGCCCGAAGACATCAGCCGCAGGTCATCGAACTACAGGGAGCGCTATGCTGTATGGGAGGCCCTAAGAAGGAACCGTTCGCGACTAAGAAACCAGTACGTAAAAATTTTAACAGACAACGTGACAACGTGACAGCAGTGGCATTCCTGAGGCACCAGGGAGGTCCCAGACACAGAGTGCTACAAGATCTGGCGTGGAAAATATTCTCCTGGGCAGAAAGTACGGTCCTTTCAATAACTGCGGTACACCTGGAGGGATTGCAAAATGTTTTAGCAGACTATCTCAGCAGGCAAAGGATTTGCCCAACCGAATGGGAACTGAGCCAGGAGATATTTCAGTTGCTGTGCCACCGTTGGGGACTCCCTGCATAGATTTGTTTGCCACGAGGAAAAATTCAAAGGTGCCCAGATTTTATTCCCTGAATCCTTCAGACATGCCGAAAGCAGTCAACGCCCTGAGTCAGCCATGGGACGAGCCATTCTCTTACGCCTTCCCTCCATTGGCACTCATTCCATTAGTGCTCAGGAAGATTGGGCAAGGGTTCTGCTGATCGTCCTTTTCTGGCCGAAAAGGAGCTGGTTCCGCTGCTGGGATCCATGGCCACAGAAAATCCAATCGAGCTTCCTGTGTGGAGACACATCATCCACCAGGGTCCAGTTTTACACCAGAAAACAGGAAGGCTACATCTTTCAGGATGGATCCTAAGTGGGACATCCTGAAGGCCCTTGGCCTATCGGATCAGATCATATCAACTATACAGGCTAGCAGAAAACCGGTAACCTCGTCTATCTACTACAAGATCTGGAAGAGGTTCTATCTGGAAGGTGGCAGGTCTGACATCTTAGCAGGGGTCTCCGATGTCCCTCGGGTCCTGGATTTTCTCCAGGCAGGGTTTAACATGGGCCTTAGACCTAGCACCCTTAAGGTCCAGATTTCGGCTCTGAGTTCCTACATGGACTACCCCCTGGCCTCTTACCCATCGGTAATTAGGTTTGTCCAGAGACTGCGCCCTACTATCAGGCAGTTAGCCCCCCCTGGGACCTAAACCTGGTCCTCAGGGCTCTTTGTAAAGAACCTTATACCCTGGAAAGAGATATGCCTATTTCAGCCCGCACCTGGAATACTGCATTCCTGGTGGCCATTACCACAGCTAAGAGAGTGGGGGAGATTCAGGCCCTGTCCACTAGAGACCCGTATCTACAGATTCGGGAGGACCACATAGTATTAAAGCTGGACCTAGCTTTTATACCTAAGGTAGCATCCAGCCAGAATCGGAATCAGGAGATCGTATTACCCTCCTTTTGCTAGAACCCCTCAAACGCAAAGGAGCAGGCTTTGCACTCTCTGGACGTTAGACTGGCGGTAATTGCCACTCTGGAGGTTACTAGTAGATGGAGAAGGGACCCTAACCTGTTTATTCTGTTTGGTGGTAGAAACGGGCAAAAAAGCTTCCAAAGCATCCATCGCAAGGTGGATTACCACTGTAATTTCTAAAGCCTATACATTAGAAGGGGTAGATTGCCCAGTAGGGATAAAAGCCCATTCTACCAGAGCCATTTCAGCGTCATGGGCCGAAAGAGCAGGAGCATCTCTAGAGCAGATATGCATGGCCGCGACTTGGGCCAGGGTAAACACATTCTGCAGGCACTACAAACTCGACGTGTTATCCGGCCAGCGGACGGCCTTTAGGAGGAAGGTTCTCCAGGCAGTAATCCCTCCCTGAGGAGGTTTCTTTGGTATTCTCCATGGTGCTGTCAGGGGGACGTCCTGGAAAATGGGTATTAGACCTACCTGTAATTCGTTTTCCAGGAGTCCATCCTGACAGCACGGTTAGCTCCCCCCCATGTATGCTATTTCATATGCTGTAATATGACTTGGTAAATAAAA
>VIAB01008377.1:43654-53886 GCA_009801035.1 Oophaga pumilio
TGCCGGCGGCAGTGCTGGGTATTGATGCGAGAGACTGACGCGAGTTTCTCGCATTGAACTCACAAGTGTGACCCCGGCCTTAGACATGTGCTTGCGGAGACCACGTTGATTCTGTCCACATTTGTAAGAACCGCTGGTGTAGAGCCAATTATTGGGTTATCCCTTTTTATTTATATTTTTATTGGTGTGGTCACTAGGGGCAACCAGATTGCCAATAGTAGCTCTACAGCAGGATACAAATTTACATCCTCCCTTCAGTATGTTTTTTAAAGAATCATCAGTATAGAGAATAGATAATTTTTTTTAATAATACTAGTAACTTCATAGAAATTGTTGCTAAATTCTATAAAAAAAAACTTCTTTGTTGTCATCAAAAACATTTTTATTCAGACAATTCTGGTTAGTTTTTTGTTGGGAGAGGTATTCCAATCTAGTTTTAGAATTAGCTTTAATTTTTGCCTTATTTAGGACAGCTAAAGAGTTACCTCACCTTTGGAGTCTGGAGCTAATATTGTGCCATTCAGAAATATAGCTGTCATTTTTTGTGCGACATCTCCTGGCTCTAACATATTCACCAGCTGGTAAATTGTTTAACACATGTCTCGGTAGTGAACTGTTGGCTAACAAAATGGAGTTACCTGCAGTAGGTTTTCTGAAGAGTTCACAGAGAACAATTGCATCACCTGTATCTCCCTTCAGGAGAATATCTAAGCAGGATATGACTTTAGGATGAAAGCAATATGAAAAACTGATGTTAACAGAATTATTATTAATGTATGAGAAATTTTGGTGTGGATGGCCCATCACCCTGCCAGATAATATGGATATCATCTATGAAGCGTCCATACCAAAAAGCATCCAACAAGCTAGGATTATCAGTGGAATAAATATGCTTCTCCCACCAATTCATAAATATGATTGCAACAGATGAGCCTGGGCGGTATGTCGGCGTCCCTGATTGGAGGGAGAAGGGGAACCATATGGAGGCCCAAGCCACAGATGTAGCAGTACCTTTTTCTTGAAGCCCCCAAGGACTCCTTGTTGAAGATGGAGCCAGCTTCTTCTTCCTGAACTCCCACAATCTCTCATCAGGAGAAAGGTTACATCTCCCACCTTCTTCTTGGCCAGGATGCCTCTCACTGGCTGGCCATCCTCTGAGCAGAACGGAGTGGATTTTGAAATAGAAAACTTAATATGCGGAGTCCCTCTAATCCGGAAGGAATAGCTGTCCCCTTGGAAGAAACAAAAATTGACTGGGACTCCTCCTCCAGGTCGGTGGAGAGTAGAGACTCGGAAGATGCCTCCGCCTTGACATTGTCATCCTGCGACCACCTGGAACCAGAAGATAACTTCTTGGGGTCAATCTTTACATTGGTCTCACCCAGGATACGTCCTTCAGGCGGGATGTTTTCAGGAAATAGGCCATTGGAACCATTGCTTCTGGAGAGTAACGCAACGCTGGCGACTCAGCTGAAAGCACAAGAACCAGACACTCCTTGTGACATGACTCACCCCATTGAAGTCTCCTCTCTCACCTAGGGAAGCTTCACACGCAGGCTCTAGTTTTAGGAGTTTAGACCTCATGAATAAAGTGCTGGAGATTGATTCGGATTGCCAAGTAGATTAATTCATCAACAATGGCCGGGATGTCACGTCCAGCCATTTTATCCTTGATCCTTCAGGATAATCATTCCCAGAAAGCGGCTACCAAAGCTTTGTCGTTCCATCCAAGTTCAGAAGACAAGGTGCTTTACCGGAAGACCTACTTGCTGATGATCAATTCTCCCTGATGCAGTCTGAGCAGGGAAGATGCAGTAGAGGAAGCACGACTAGGTTCATCAAAGACCTTTTGGAAAGCCATCAGGAAGGCCTGTAGGTTCATGGTCACAGGATTCCCTCTTTCCCACAAAGAGTTAATTCACACTAGGACTTTTCTTACAAGGTGTGACATCAGGAATCCCCCTTTAAACCAATCAGTTGGGAACCGATGGGCCAAAAGTTCATTGTGCAGGGTGCACTGGTTCAAGAATCCATGGCACTGCTTCAGGTCTCCACTGAATTGTGGTGGAGCCGTTAAGCGAAGATTAACTCCTGTAGCCTAGGTCGCAGGCAGATTAGACTCACCCATAGCTGCAGCAACTTGAGCTGGAGGGGAAGAAGCAGCCATGGTCAAAGCATGCGACCGGGTATTTACAGTCCTTGGTACAGGTCTGAGGCCTGGGGGATCTTGGTATCAGCGGAATCCATGGCCTGAGCAAACTTACACATCCGTTCATGGACCCACTGTGCCACAGGGCCGGGCCTGTCTAGGAAGAAGTTTAGCCAAGTGGCTACCTGGTATTCACTTGAGCTCCTGATGGTGGAGACAGACTGGGCTGCTGGTAGCCGCCAGGTACCACTGTTAGGCCGGTGCCGGTAATGCAGCTGCTGATCCCAGGGGTCGGGTTTGCTTACACATTAAATTTGGCTATTGAAGATAGGTGCTTGTTTACACACGTAGTTATCAGGAAACAGTTCTGGAGCTGGCAACACTAGGACCAGGGAAAATGGACTCAGGACTGACTGAGAGTCCTCAGTGATTGATGAAAAGACCTGTGCAGTTTTGAAAGCTTGCTATTTAGTACCATCTTTTCAGTTAGCCGTTAAAAGTTATCAACCATTGATGGCTCCCATATACTAATATTTTTCTGTTAATGTGGAGTAACTATGGTCATGGTAGATTTGTGTGTGAAGGTTGAGAGAACAGTAAATGCTTTCAAGTTACCAATACAAGTACCAAAGTCCTGGGACACCTGAAGGTGAGTTGTAGAAATTTGATGTACAGTACTTTTGAGAATGTTGAATGAGATTAAATAATATGTTTTATATTTTTTAGTTTTCTTAATCATACCTGAAAAGCAGTGTTTAGCTTTTTCAAGTTAGAAAGCAATTATTGTCTGGTGTAGTGGTTGGAGGCCTACATTTCAGTGGAGAGATTGAAAAAGGCTTCTAAACAGTATTGATACATGTTCTTCTGTGTGTCTGCTAGTAGACTTGGTAGAGAATTAAATTGTAGATATTTGTTGACCTTAGTAACAACCTTATTGTTGCATTCAGTTTTTCTGGTGCATGCAGTCAAAGTTGGCCACTTGCACATCAGATGATGCATTCATTGTATAGAAGTGGGATGTGTTCACATATGTGTACTTTACGTCTGAGTTTTATACCAACTTGTACGTCTAGGTAGGACAGCACCTAACCGCCAATCATCAAATGGTGTCCAAGTGTGCAGGTATGCCTATAACAGGACAACCCTTATTCCTCAATGAATTCCTAGATAAGCATAGGAGAAGTACCATCTAATCAAGATTCATTTGTGATGACTGTTACGATTTGTTTTTGGTAAGCCTTCAGATTACTGACTTTAGATGCAGTATTTCCTTATTTAATAGATTTCCTATTTGGATAGCATATGAATTGATATTTGTCTATCTTGTAGGTAGGTGGATAATATTCAGTATGTGATGTTTTTACAGATCTGTTTGTGATTGGTTAATTCATTGGTATTATTGGTGGTTGGAGGTTTAAATATGTGGGTTGTGCAATGCCTCTGTCATGTGTTAACAAAAACCCATCTGTTTATTGGGGTCGAAATGTTGCTGCCTCTCTCTCTCTGTGTGATGGAAGAATAAAAAAAATATTTTTGTCCTTTGGTGCTGTTGCCACTCCTCCTTACTTATTTCCTGGACATGTCTGTCTATGGAGGCCTTTAGACTTAATAAAGTAAAACTATGGCCATGCCCTTTTATATGACAACAATATTTAAATATGCAAAGTGTGGATCATTAACAAATTGTGACTATGTTTCTGAACATTTAGACATAATTATATCTTGAGAGCAAGCAGAAGAATAGACTGTCTTGCGCAGACGTTAGGTACATGTGCTGCATCATTGAGACAGATGTTTCATTCAAGACTTAGAGCACGGATGCACTATATGTCCAACTTAGCTGTCAACACGGCTAATGACTTGCCATTTACTGTAACAATAACATAGCATGGTTGGTTGATCTGGCATTAAAGCATGACCAGTGAATATCATGCAACCACTGTGTACTTTCTGTTTATGCAATGCTGTTCATTCTTTTGTATAAAAATAAAAGCAGACTGAACCAAAAGGTACTGACATTGAAATACCAATTCTCCAAATGAATGTGCATTGTAATATAAGTTATTTCTCTCCGCAAATATGCAACTTTCCCATAATTTATTACCAGACTTATAATTTAATATCTATTCTAGATATGATTCATAGTTATAAGTCCTAAAAAAGCTAAAGTTACAACTGTCATTTTTTCTGATTGTCATAAGCTTTATAAACAAAATTGTTCCATTTCTGTGTGTATCTCTTCAGTATGAACCACTGCCCAAACAAGGTTCAGTAAAAATATTGCTGTTTCACGATAGAATACATTCTGTGTTTAAACTATTGAAATGAATAAACATCTTGAAAAACCAGCTCGATATTTTACAGCACATTTACTATGCTATGCTAGTATATTCTATGTTTAAATCGAGGAAACAATTACTTGAGATGCTCAGTGAGTGCCAGGAAGCCATGTCCCTCTATATGCTTCTTCTTTGGTAAATTTGTAGTGTGAAAAGACAGACTTCTCGTTGCCGTGACTACCATCCTTAAATTGGAAAGACACAATATGTTTTTACAAATTTAAAACTTGACAGTAAGCAGATGTGCTGATTTGTAGGCTTTATAATACTATCCTCAGACTTGCATATTACTAGAAAATAAATGCTTTAATGTTCTGGTTTTAAGACTGTAGGTTAAGAAATAGCATGGTGTAGTGGTTTCTCCTTATGTGTTTGTTTTTTGCAACTTGTTAACAAATTTGATAATGCCCAAAATCACTGGTTCCATACATTTAAAGTTAGGAATAGAGAATGTATATGATACACATATACCATAATAACAATAAGGTACAGTATCTTTACAAATTGCACTTTTGCTTCCTTGGATTCCAAATTTATCGTGCAGTCACCCTAGTACAGAGGTGGTGAACCTATGGAAGAGATGCACAATTGGGTTTAGGTCAGGGATCTGACTGGGCCAGTCAAGAATGGTCACAGAGTTGTTCTGAATTCCTTTGTTATTTTAGCTGTGTGCTTAGTTTCATTGCATTGTTGGGAGGTGAACCTTCGGCCAAGTCGGAAGTCCAGAGCACTCTGGAAGAGATTTTCATCCAGGATATCTCTGTACTTGGCCGCATTCATGTTTCCTTCAATTGCAACCAGTTGTCCTGTCCCTGCAGCTGAAAAACACCCCAAAGCATGCTGCCACCACCATGTTTCACTGTTGGGATTATATTGGGCAGGTGATGAGCAGTGCCTGGTTTTCTCCACGCATACCGCTTAGAATTATCCCCAAAAAGTTCTATCTTCATCTCATCAGACCAGAGAATCTTTTTTATCATAGTCTGGGAGTCCTTCATGTGTTTTTTTTTTTTTTTTTAGCAAACTCTATGAGGGCTTTCATATGTCTTGCACTGAGGAGAGACATCCGTCGAGCTACTCTGCAATAAAGACTTACTGGTGGAGGGATGCAGTGATAGTTGACTTTGTGGAACTTTCTCCCATCTCCCTACTGCATCTGTGGAGCTCAGCCACAGTGATCTTTGGGGTTCTTCTTTACCTTTCTTACCAAGGCTCTTCTCCCACGATTGCTCAGTTTGACTGGATGGCCAGGTCTAGGAAGACTTCTGGTGGTCCCAAACTTCTTCCATATGAGGATTATGCAGGCCACTGTGGTCTTAGGAACCTTGAGTACTGCAGATATTTTTTGTAAGCTTGGCCAGATGTGGACCTTGCCATAATTCTGTCTCTGAGCTCCTTGGCCACTTCTTTTGACCTGATGATTCTCATTTGGGCTGACATGCACTGGTCTTAAATAGACAGGTTTGTGCCTTTACAAATCAAGTGCTATCAGTTTAAACACAGCTGGACTCCAATAAAGGAGTAGAACCATCTCAAAGAGGATCACAAGGAAATGGCCAGCATATGACTTAAATATGAGTATCTAAGCAAAGGGTCTACTACTTATAACCATGAGATATTTCAGTTTTTCTTTTTTAATAAATTTGCAAAAATTTCTACATTTATGGGTTTTTTTTCAGGCAAGATGGGGTGCAGAGGGTACATTAATGAGAAAAAAAAATATTTTTTTTGAATTTACCAAATAGATGCAATGAAACAAGTGAAAAATTTAAAGGGGTCTGAATACTTTCCGTACCCACTGTATATTCCAGGATAGGAACCATATTCCATTATCTGCAGTCTGTTACCCCTGCTCATGTCTGTGGTTGCTCCCGCCTGCTCTTTGCATGAGTTGTTTTATCTAAACTAAAACCTCAGTATTTAGGTTAAATTGCCATGTTGGCACTTTGATGAATTAGTGGGTTTTGGGTTGCAGTTTGGGCACTCGGTCTCTAAAAGGTTTGCCATCACTGCCCTAGTACATTAGTTGTTTTTTTTTATGTGTTTGGTGATAAACTGTTAATTTCTAATATTGGGATTACATTTTGATTACTGTTCTGAGCTTTCCACCTTAGAAATTTTAATACACGGTAGGTCTATTTTATTGGATCTGTATTTGCAGACTGTAAGTGCTGATTCGACGCTTGTGCGCCACTTTTGTGCTGGAAAGAGTACACAGCAAATAGCACTTGTTCGGCGCCTTTTATCAGACTGTGAATGAGTGTTTCTCTTTTTCAGCCAGCCTCTTGACTTTGAATTTTAAAAGGGTACAGAAATAGGACATTCAGTTACTTGCTCCTTTTGCTTCGGGTGGCTACATTGTCTAGGGCAGCTACTTCTATTTGGATCTTTTTTACCTTGGAGATGCTAAGGATTATAGTACATTGCGTAAAAAGGTCAACATGAAATATATTATTTTATGTGTATGTTCAAACGCTAACAAATAATTTCAAGGTAGTATACAATATTGCTGCACTTTCATTTGTCACTTTTGAGAAAATAATTGATTCAACAATTCATTAAAAGGTCAAGTTTGAATAAAACATATTCACTACTGCTTTATTAACAGATGAGCAATGATAAAAAAAATGCAGTTACACATTATCGTTTTTACAGCATTCCTATTTCGTAAGAAGGACATTGTAACTTTTATTTTGCAGGACTGTATCTTTATGTGAGTGGTGAGTTCTCCTTCAATGGAAGTCTTCAAACAGAGGCTGGACAGACATCTGTCTGGGATGATTTAGAGAATCCTGCTTTGAGCAGGGGGTTGGACCAGATGACCCAGGATGTCCCTTCCAACTCTACCATTCTATGATTCTATGTCGATACCCAATTGATTAGTCTTTTTTATATTTTACCATTCTTTAACAATTAACAGCTGTAAAATATTTTGCTTTGCCAGTTTCTGAAACCCATTACTTTTCGTTTTTTTTGTCGTTTTTTCTGGTATGAGCTTGAGCTGTAGAATAACAACGTAAATGGTATTAGCATCTAGGGGGTGGAGCTGCAGCAATTGGCACTTAAAGCGAACCTGTCATCAGGTTTGGCCGATACGAGTTACGGCCACCGCCTTTCAGGGCTTATCTACAGCATTCTATAATGCTGTAGCTAAGCCCCAGATCCGACCTGCAAGAGAAGAAAAATAACTCTTATTATACTCCCTCGGGGGTGGTCTGGTCCGATGGGTGTCACCGGTCCTAGTCCAGCGCCTCCCATCTTCGTGCGATGCCTCCCTCCTGCTTGCTTCATGGCTCCCCGGCATCGCACTCCTGCACAGACATTCTTATAAGCCCTTTTGAGGGCAGAGGAAAGTATTGCAGTGCACAGGCATCGGGAAAGGTCAGAGAACCCCAGCACCTGCACACTGCAGTACTTTGCTCTGTCCTTAACAGGGCAGATAAGTACGCCTGCGCAGGAGCGCGATCCTGGGGAGTCATGAAGAAAGCAGGAGGGCGGCATCGCAAGAAGATGGGAGGCGCCGGACCAGGACCTGCAACACCCATGAGACCGGACCGCCCCGCAGGTGAGCATAATATAAGCTATTTTTCTTCTCTTTCAGGTCGGATCGGGGGCTTATCTACAGCATTATAGAATGCTGTAGATAAGCCCTGAAAGGTGATGGTCGTAACTCGTGTCGGCCGAACCTGGTGACAGGTTCCCTTTAATGCAATCGCTGCAAGTACAGGCAGGTTTTTCTATAACAGTGCTGGTACTCGCTGTTTATGAAGTGGGCTCAACTGCTGAACTCTCTCAACTCTATCCATAGATCGAGATCCAACATGTGACATTTGGTAAACAAACTAGAAGGGATGTCTGGCAGTGTTAAGTTAACGACTATAAGTACACAACAATGGACTATTATCTGTTTTACGCTAGGACAAATTAAAGGGAATCTGTCACTAGAATCAACCCTCCTAGGCCAATTATATGGGCAGGTAGGTCATAGAAAACTGAATAAAACAATACCTTGATATACAGTACAGACCAAAAGTTTGGACACACCTTCTCATTCAATGATTTTTCTGTATTTTCATGACTATGAAAAGTGTAGAATCACACTGAAGGCATCAAAACTATGAATTAACACATGTGGAATTATACATTAGACTTAACAAAAAAGTGTGAAACAACTGAAAATATGTCTTATATTCTAGGTTCTTCAAAGTAGCCACTTTTTGCTTTGATTACTGCTTTGCATGCAGAAAAGATGAACGGATGGACTCTACATGCCTGGTTCCCACCGTGAAGCATGGAGGAGGTGGTGTGATGATGTGGGGGTGCTTTGCTGGTGACACAGTTGGAGATTTATTCAAAATTGAAGCGGTGAGCGGTCCAGCTCACCCCAAACCATCTCGATTGAGTTCAGGTCTGGTGACTGTATGTGATACGATATCTTATTCCAGAGAGTCCACATTTTTGTTATATGTAAATGAGCTGTTAAGATCTATGGGCCAGATACACATCTGCATGGAAGCTCTTATTAATTGAAAGGGGGCATTACCAATGTGAACCAAGTATTGACTGTCACTTTGCTCTCATACTGACACACAGCTTTACAGTGAGATCAGAAGTAACACTGCAGCAAAGCTACCACTAATGAGACAAAGTTCACTTCATTGTACTAACACATTTTCACTTGAGGTATCCTCTCATAGTGCTTGAACTTACATCTCACAGTCAACTGGTGTGTGGGAGAGGGGCAGGACAGCAGAGCTGACATTAATGCAAATGTGTTTACAATGAGACAAGGTTCAACTCTGCTGTACTGTGTTATTTATAATCAGACACATTTCTGCTGCAGAGCTGCCAGCGTTATGAGAGGAAAAGTGTTGTTGCAAATCTTTGTAATGAGACAAATTTTACTTCTGCTGCCTTTGTTAGTTCGGATTTCACCGGAGAGCTGTGTGTGATTATGAGAGCAATGTGTCAGTCATTACTTGAATTCATTCTATTAATGCTCCCTTTCATTTATAATAATTTGTGGAGGCAGATTCTCATGGAAATCAGTATTCGGCCCATAGTACTAAAAAGCTCATTTACATATAAAAAGAACATGAATTTATCTGGAATAAGACATCAGATCACAGATTATCAAGGTATCATTTTATTCAACATTTTATGACTTGCATGCCCATATAAACGGCTTAGGAGGGTTGATCCTACTGACAGATTCCCTTTCACCCTTTCCGACAAAAAGACATTAATGTTAAGACAGCATACACATTAGATAAATGTCATCAGAACCTGCTGATTTAATGAGGGTCACCCAACCTTCTAATTTGTACAGTGTTCAATAGTGGGAAATTGCTCTCTGTGTCAATCATGGGGTGCCAATGGGTTGCTTTGGTCACTTCAGGCCTATGTATGGCCTCTATGTCTACCATTTAGTGATGACTATCAAATCCTGCCACAGGCAGGATTTAATGGACTGCTTATCAGTATAACGCCGGAGTCACACTATCGAGAAATACGGACGAGTGCAATACGAGAAAAAAACGCATTGCACTCGGACCAATGTTAATCTATGGGGAAGCTCCCAGCAGCCGATTTTTTTCTTGGCCGTATTATACGGGCCGAGAAAATCGCAGCGATTGACATAATACGCCAATGCAAGTCTCTGGGAGCAAGAAAAATACGGATTACGCACGGACCAGACATGTGCCTTGCGAGAAATATGCACCGGTGTCCTTTAGAAGAGCCGG
>VIAB01008378.1:14270-24812 GCA_009801035.1 Oophaga pumilio
CCTATGCTGCACTAAGGTATTAATATGGAGATTATGATCACTCACATCAGCCCCTATCTTCAATGGGGCAAGCAATCTAGTTGCCCTGTCTTGAATAGTATAGACATCATTTTAAAAGACGTCTGTCACCACAAAATGTCTTATCAAACCAAGCACAGGCACTCGGTGCACCCATGACATGGCCAAACAATTCTTCACACCGTTCCACCAACTTCTTTTGCATCTGTCTCCACCCTCTTCTTCCTTGATTGACAACTCTGGCTTTACCAGCGCCAGAGAATGGCAGAAGTAACGTGGCATGAAGTGATAGCCGTGGGTGAGATACTTCTGTCTTGCGCACCGGCACGTTACATAAAGGTGGGGGTCTGGGCTGGGTCTGTGGACTTGTGTTGTAGGGATGCTATGCCCTTGCAGGCCGCATGTAACCGACTACGTGGGTTGGCCAGGACCATGTGTTTGTTAGTTCAGTAAGGGAGACCACCAGTCAAAAATAAACTTTTTACTCAACAATAACTTGGGAGGGATTATATACAGGAGATAGCGGGCACATATCTTGAACGTTTCCTTTACATTATGGAGCATTTTTCCACATACTGCTTGGCGTCTTGACCCATCTCCGATCAATCACTCTGTTCTTTCGGTCACTTCTCTCTTGTTCTCTCCACTAGGCTCTTCCTATCCTCAGGTTCTGTCTTCCCCCTCATTAGGGACAGCCACATCATGTGGCACTGCTCACATTAGACCTTAGATCTTTTCTCTACGTGCACTGGGCCCTTTTCTAACATTCTGGCAAGAACTGTATCTGTTCCTTCAGCTTGGCCCTACCCACTCTGGGCTTGTCATGAACATGAGCTCTCACTTTCTATAATATCAGGCAGCACACAACACTAACATCATTAATGCAAGTAATCATTCACATTACACAACTTCACAATATACTTGTTCTTCAATGGAGAACGTTAGGCAATATGTCCAACTCCTTACACAGAAAAGATGGAAAACAAGTAGTTGATAAGATGTACTGAAATGCTCAGGCTTGAAAATGGTGAACCAATCTAATCTGCTGGGGTGACATCTGTGAGCGGGGTGACTGCATTCCTGTGTTACTTTTGTATTGGTGAGCATGGCTTCTTGCTGAATTAGGCAGCGCTGCACAGTCTATTGCTGACCTGAATATATACCAATGTTTGTGACTTTTTTTTTTTTTAGCATGTTCAGGCACTTTGTGGTTAACATGTAGGTAGCTACAGCACCGCATTTCTTTTTCCCACTGCGGGAGGTGCTCCATATGACTCCCTGTTTGGGGCTACCATTTGTTTATTCCACTGCCACTGTTATTAATGTCACTTGATATTAACAGGAACGCATTCCCCCTGCATATGCATCCGTCCTATGTATGTGTTTCTTATGTCTTTTTCATATGATCTTGTGTTACTTTTTATACGATTTATACAAATAAATATTTACTATTTTTTGCTAAAAAATCCTTTGTCACCAGTGACTCCTATTTTCTCCTTTATGTCATTATGCTATTATGAGTGGTGATTTCTGGTCACACACATGTGTGGTGTG
Source organism: Oophaga pumilio (assembly GCA_009801035.1). NCBI lineage: Eukaryota > Metazoa > Chordata > Amphibia > Anura > Dendrobatidae > Oophaga > Oophaga pumilio. Next base: position 15,843 of record VIAB01008378.1, read on the forward strand.
ACCCACATATATTCTACCAATGCGGCTGTATTTGGTTAAATAGGTTTAAACCATCATTTTGTACATGACTGACTAAGGGACTCTGCCAGTGCAGAATGACTGTTCAAAGTAAGTACAGATGCTCAGTACATCATGGCGGGTCCAAATATTTAACTGCACCTTCCCACCTGCTTGTTTTCCCCTATCTCCACCTCCTCCTCCATCTCTTTGATTTATGGTTCTATGAAGCCAGAACTGTCAAAGGGCAGATATAGATGACACAAGCAGGTTAGAAGGTGGAACTAAATGTTTTTCCACACCATGATGCACTGAGTGCCTGAACAGTCTTTTGCTTTGAACAGTCTTTCTGTGCTGACAGAGTCCCTTTAAGAAGCCACTTAACTTATCACTATGTTTTAGGAATATAGAAATAAAATAGAAAATCCATGCAAACACTTTGGAGATTGTCTCTTCAGAGAGGAAGAGAGCTAGAACTCTAGTGCCACCTTTTGGAAGGTAGCAATGACTTGTAGGATTGCAACCTTCCAAAAGGTGGCACTAGAGTTCTAGCTCTCTTCCTCTCTGAAGAGACAATTTGCATAATTAGCATATTTCCCAGAGGAGCATTGCGGCTTTAAGTCTCCTCATCTCGGCATGCTTAGCATGTTGATCTCCGCAAGGAGTGACGATATTTCTTGGACAACACTTTGGAGTACACAGAAACTCTATGCAGATGTTGCCATTGGTTGGACTCAAACTCAAAGCTAAAGTACTCCAAGGCAATAGTGCTATCCTAGTATCTCCCCATGGTCCCCAGCAATGCCCTTATCTTCATCTGAAGCACTAACCACAATTCAGACTAACCAGTTCACACTATGGCTCAGATTAATCAAGACCAGTGTTCTTCACACCAGTCTTGAAGAGGGGACACGGTCAGAGGCGCCTGATTCATTAAGAGGCGTTTGCCTGTTAATCAGACATGTGTTAAAAATGGCATGCACCTCCGTGCATCATGCAACACACCTTACTCCAGTGAGAGGCTGGAGTAAGATTTTTGGTATAAGGTAAGCCACAACTCAAAATGAATTTGACCAGTGGTGGTCAACAAGCCCTGTCCCATCTCCACCCATTTTGGCAGAGCTGGACGAAACTGAGAAAACACAAAAAATGGCAACATTTCTGCTCAAATTGGCATTGTGCAAAAATTTTACAATTTTTGAAAGTGTTTTAGTCTAGATTTCTGGTGCAAACAAGTATGATGAATCAGGGGCAATGTTTTCTGTGTTGATCGGAAGTCACTTTCTGAATATAATCCTTTCAGAGTCTCTATATGAATCTCCAAGTCTTACATTGGAAAAACAACTACTGGTCCACACAGGTGACACCATACAAGATGACTAAGGTGAATAGCTGTCATGTGGTATAGAAGACGACCAAGACGGAGCTGAGAACCACAGAAGATTGAGATCGGTAATTGATTAAACACATGTACAAAACACACACTACTGCACATATTGTAAATTATTTTTATTGATTTATATTATAATAAGAAAAGGTAAGGTGAGAATGGGGAAGCTTGTTAAAGAGGTAAGGAATACCATTTATACTCTACATGCTTCTCTAAAAGTCAGTGTTTTATATTCAGCTCTACTAGGAATATTCTCCTGTGTTGAACAGTGCTGATCCTAGTACAACATTACTTTCCCATGACATATACTATGGCCTCGTTACTACTTTAAAGGAAAGGTGTAATTAGAATATGACTAGGTAAGACCATACTTCCAGAGGACACCGTTGATTGAAGTTATTTACTGTTCTTTTTTTTTATTTTGCCTGTTTTGGACATAAAATGTTGAATCTCTAAAAAAAAAATTATTAAAAGTTTAAAGCTAGACTATTATCCTGCTCTCTAAAAAATAGAAGAAATCAATATCTTAAGTTCAAGATCTGCGTAACATTTCTCACTTGTGTGATCTGAACAGCGTAACCTTTCTCTATAAAGGGTAGGACCTTATTTGGCACTTTTAAATGTGAAAATGATGTAATGCTATTATCCCGATATATTTTCCATGACGTTTGGAGACTTTATATGCTGCTGCTAACATTGCCAGTAGTACATATTGTACACAAACACAACCAGTTAATCATGGCCATATAAAAAATGAAGGCCCCGACTCATCAAGACAAGCCTTATTCACTCAGATCTTGAGTAGGTGTGCTGGAGTCAGGCGCTTCCGATTCATGAAAAGGCGTATGCATGAGACGAGTGATGTGCACCTCTGTGTACGCCTCATCACAAAACCTACTCCAGTCTCCGCTAAAGTAAGAATTGTGGGTTAGCGAAAGCCACCGCTTCTCATGAATTTGACGAGCAGCAGTCACCACATCACCGTTTCACTTACGCTCCATCTACTTTGTCAAAGAAGGATGAAAATGGCATGAGAACGCCAAAATTATGAGACTTATCAAAGCTTTTTATGATTCTGACATATGGACTTTGATTAATCAGGCAAATTGTGAAGCGGTTATTTAGGGTTATAAAAATGCTTTTCTCACTCATGAAACGTGAGGTTTGTTATTGCTGCTCATGTATACTGAAGTGAATGGCGCTGTACTGCAATACTAGACTCAGGCTATAACAGGGATGCCAATAAATTACTGCCCAAGAGTTGAGATGTTAACCCCGGATGCCTGAGCCTGGCAAATGGACAAACCACAACCAGCCACAAATGATCATTTGAAAATGAATAAAAGCATCATGTTACAAAACCTCAATTACTAGAACCATAATCCACTTAAAGTGATAAATAGACCAATTACAGTGGCAATCAAAATGAATTAACCCCCCCTTGAAAATTACGTTTATTGGCAAAATTTACTAACCTCCTGCTGTTTGTTCAATTTTTAAATTATTTATTGCAATCTACATAATTGAACGCAACTAATATAACATGTAGTGTTTCCAAATTCAACACACAATGCCTCTTTTAATGACTACTGTAGTCTCAGAATTATTTAAAGACTTGTCACTTGCTCAAAATATTGAGTGAAATATCTTCTAAAAAAACCTCTGAGCTACACCGAATCTGCAGCTCTTTCCAGTTTTTGTGTTGTGTCCGTTGTGGAGATATTCATATTTGTTTCTGCTGCAGCACAGTATGTGAAATCTCTGTTTTGCAGTTCACCTGTCTTTTTTATAGTGTTTCCTGGGGGCATGTGCTTTCAGACATCTTTCCCAGAGGTTGCCAATCACAGCTCAGCAACGTTTGAGACCAGTAGACTGCTAGATCTGCTGCTGAGCTGTGATTGGCAGCATTGTAGAGGAGTGAAAGTGCACACTCCAATAGAAGACTGAAAAAATGACCAGTTGGACTGCAAAGCAGAGATTTCACATACTGTGTGGCATCAGAAACAAATATGAATATTTCTGTAAAAGAGTGTCATAGCATAAAACAGAAAAGAATGGAAAAATTAAGGGGATCTCAAAGATTTCTTTAATGTATTTAGCTCTATTTTTTTTTTTTGCTCAAGTGACAGTTCCTCTTTAACCTAAGTAGTTGGTTCTTCTAATTTGCTAAAAACATGATGCAAAGACAGACAATAACTTTTGACAGAAATCTATATATAGGAGACTATGTGGGAGCTCATACTGTATATGTGAGACTGTGGGGTTCATGCTGTATATGGTAAGCTACAGTCATGGCCAAAAGTTTTGAGAATGACACAAATATTAATTTTTACAAAGTCTACTGCTTCACTTTTTCTAATGGCAATTTGTATATACTCCAGAATGTTAAAAAGAGTGATCAGCTTAACAGCAATTACTTGCAAAGTCAATATTTGGCTAGAAAATGAACTTTATCCCCCCAAAACACATTTCAACATCATTGCAGCCCTGCCTTAAAAGGACCAGCTAACCTCTTTTCAGTGATTGCTCCATTAACACAGGTGTGGGTGTTGATGAGGACATGGCTGGAGATCAATCTGTCATGATTAAGTAAGAATGACACCACTGGACACTTTAAAAGGAGGCTGGTGCTTGGCATCATTGTTTCTCTTCTGTTAACCATGGTTATCTCTAAAGAAACACGTGCAATGCACAAAAATGGCCTAACAGGGAAGAGTATCGCAGCTAGAAAGATTGCACCTCAGTCAACAATCTATTGCATCATCAAGAACTTCAAGGAGAGAGGTTCCATTGTTGCCAAAAAGGCTTCAGGGCGCCCAAGAAAGACCAGCAAGCGCCAGGACCGTCTCTTAAAAGTGTTTCAGCTGTGGGATTGGGCTACCAGCAATGCAGAGCTTGCTCAGGAATGGCAGCAGGCAGGTGTGAGTGCATCTGCACGCACTGTGAGGCGGAGACTCTTGGAGCAAGGCCTGGTCTCAAGGAGGGCAGCAAAGAAGCCACTTCTCTCCAGAAAAAACATCATGGACAGACTGATATTCTGCAAAAGGTACAGGCAGTGGACTGCTGAGGACTGGGGTAAAGTTATTTTCTCTGATGAATCCCCTTTTCGATTGTTTGGGACATCAGGAAAACGCCTCATTCGGAGAAGACAAGGTGAGCGCTACCACCAGTCTTGTCTCATGCCAACTGTTAAGCATCCTGAAACCATTCATGTGTGGGGTTGCTTCTCAGCCAAGGGAATCGGCTCTCTCACAGTCTTGCCTAAAAACACAGCCATGAATAAAGAATGGTACCAGAATGTCCTCCAAGAGCAACTTCTCCCAACCCTCCAAGAGCAGTTTGGCGATCAACAATGCCTTTTCCAGCATGATGGAGCACCTTGCCATAAAGCAAAGGTGATAACTAAATGGCTCAGGGAACAAAACATAGAGATTTTGGGTCCATGGCTTGGAAACTCCCCAGATCTTAATCCCATTGAGAACTTGTGGTCAATCATCAAGAGACGGGTGGACAAACAAAAACCTAAAAATTCTGACAAAATGAAAGCATTGATTGTGCAAGAATGGACTGCTATCAGTCAGGATTTGGTCCAGAAGTTGATTGAGAGCATGCCAGGGAAAATTGCAGAGGTCCTGAAGAAGAAGGGTCAACACTGCAAATATTGACTTGCTGCATTAACTCATTCTAACTGTCAGTATAAGCTTTTGTTACTCATATGTTTGCAATTATTATATTTCTGTCTGTGATAAAAACATCTGTCAAACACACATAAAAACCAGAGGGCAGCAGATCATTTGAAAATATAATATTTGTGTCATTCTCAAACTTTTGGCCATGACTGTATGTGGGGCTTGTACTGTATATAAGAGGCTATGTGGGGCTCATACTGTACAGTATATAGGAATCTATGTGGGGCTCACATTGTATATAGGAGTCTATGTGGAGTTCACGCTGTATAAAAGAGGCTATGTGGCAGCTCACGCTGTATACAAAGGGGTATGTGATGGCTCAGACTGTATATAGGAGGCTATGTTGGGGTTTATCCTGTATATAAGAGGCTACGTGGGTGCAATACTATATATAGGGGCTGTGTGTGGGCTCCTACGGTATATAGGAGGTTGTGTGTGGGCTTAGACAGTATATAGGAGGGCCGTTTGGGCCTCATACGGTATAAATAGGGGGATGCCAGCATACTTAATTCTGCTCAATGTGATCCAATTAATATTAATATCAAATAATTAATATATTAATATTAATAGTGAGCAGTAATAATTTCAGCCTATTGGTTCGTCCCTTCACAAAAGTCATGATTTCTCATGTGGCCCCTCAGGAAAATTAATTGCCTGTCCTTGTTGTATCACATTATAGCTTTACAAATTCAGAACTATTTGGGCCTAGTAGGCTGAATGCCTGCTCCAATTGGTAATGTTACTTCAGCATAACTTGATGCTTGCTGTATGGTGCTACTATTTTGGAAGTGACCGTTTTTTCTTGGACAGCACACTGACCCATAAAGCTTGATTTACTCATACTCTCAGCAGTTTTCAAATTGGGTCTGTGTCTTTGGTGTGTGAGACTCAGTGCATGTCCTATTCTGAGCAGATGTTGCAGATTGGACTCAGTCATGAAAGTGTGGAAGTCTGAAGTGCAATTATGTCTTGTTAGTTTCATCTGAGTTTGATCTTTTTTCTAACTGATACATTGTTAAGCGTCAATGGATAAATAAAAGTTCAGACAGTTTACGTGCTTCAGTGAGAAAGCAGGTTGAGAAAAAAAACAAAAGCAACTAGGCTAGAACTAGAATGACACCTGACCTGAGAAAATTTTGGACAAGGAAGGAGAGATCCTGTGTGAAGACATCATCCCAGGTAAGTACCGTATATATATAAAACTTAGCATTTATTAATTCATAAAGAATATCCAGGAGCACAAACTGGCATATATTGTGCACCACAGTGGTTCAGTGGTTAGCACTGTATGGTGGTTCAGTGGGTAGCACTATTACTTTTCAGCGCTTGGGTCCTGGGTTCAAATCCCACTAAGCACAACATCTGTATTGAGTTTGTATGTTCTCCCCATGTTTGCGTGGGTTTCCTCTGGGTGCTCTTGTTATCTCCCACACTCCAAAGACTTACTGGTAGGTAATCTAGATTGTGAGCCTCAATGGGGACAGTGAGAATAATGTCTGTAAAGCCCCATAGAACTAATGGCGATATAAGTGTGTAAAACAAATAAATTAAAAAAATAAGCAAGTAATATACCGTAGGTATGAGAACGGACTTACTTGTCTCGGCTGTAAGCCTTATTCATGGTCTGAACATTAACCGCCTATCTCTCTCTGTATAATATGTCTGTGTTATTATTGGGTGCTTCCCATTTTTTTAGTGACTTGTATTGGAGGCTAATTGGGAATTAATGGTCAGCTGGTACCCTCATGTTAAAAACAAAGAGAAATAGATAATACCAATAGTAATAAAGACTGCTAACAAACATGACATAATGAATGGCATTTATCCATATAAACAATACAATAATTAATACTCTCCTGTCTGGTATTAAGACTATTGGTTACCAGGGTTTCTAGAGTAAAAATCCATTTGGATTCACTATTTTATAATATTTGCTTGTGATCTCCCCCTCTTAGTGGTCTGTAAACATTTTCTATGGCCATAAACTTAAAACTTATGAATTTGTGAAAAATGTGTAGAAGCAGTGAGATCGCAGTGGCTGAAGGGTTAACTTTATCAGAGAGATGACTCTGTGTGACTTCTTGCAATGGCCCTGTAGTACATCCAAAATACTGAATTTCACATAAAGTGCACTCGATAAGATAAACAACAAATACTGAATTGCAATTTATAAAATTATTTATGACAAAATACGACTTATTGTGGTTAGATGAAAAAGTTTTCGTTTTATGTGCAAATTAGCAAGATTTGCAACGATGAACTCCACATTTAAAAAACTGTCAGATTAAGCCATGATTTATATGTTTGATTACTGGAGTTATCTAACTAGTAAAAAAAAATGGAGAAAGTATCCTTCCCAGACTTGGGGCATTTCTGGCTACAAATCTGATATTATTAGGTAAGACAGTATTTCATTTCCTATCCTTGTGGAGTATAGGTAAGTACTTTTTTGTTATGGAAACAATTTGGTTGTGTTGAGGACTGTATTTTGTGGAAAAGATAAAGTTGTATTGTTTATATACGTAAATGTCATTCATTATGTCATATTTGTTAGCAGTCTACATTACTATTGGTATTATCTATTTTATTTTGTTTTTTTACATGAGGGAACCCGCTGGCAATTAATTCCCAATTAGCCTCTAATACAAGTCTCTAAAAAATGGGAAGAACCCAATAATAACAGACATATTATACAGTCATGGCCAAAAGTGTTGGCACCCTTGAAGTTGTTCGAGAAAATGAAGCATTTCTTCCAGAAAATTATTGCAATTACACATGTTTTGTTATACACATGTTTAATACCTTTGTGTGTATTGAAACAACACAAGAAACAAGTTAAATTGGACATAATTTCACTCAAAACCACAAAAATAGGCTGGTCACAATTGTTGGCACCTTTCCAAAAATGTGGATAAACAACTTTGTTTCAAGCATGTGATGCTCAAACTCACCTGTGGCAAGTAACAGGTGTGGGCAATATAAAATTGCAACTGAAACCAGATAAAAAGGAGTAGAAGCTGACTCAATCTTTGTATTGTGTGCCTGTGTGTGCCACACAAAGCATGGAGAACAGAAAGAGGATAAGAAAATTGTCTGAGGATCAAAAAACAAAATTATTAAACAATATCAACAATCTCAAGGTTAAAAGTCCATCTCCAGAGATTCTGATGCTCCTTTTGTTCACGGTGCTTGGTTACAACCCATGGCACGGTAGTTAATCTCCCTGGATGTGGACGGCAGAGAAAAACCTGAAAGGTTACAATGTAGGATAGTCTGGATGGTAGATAAGCAACTCCAATCAAGCTACAAAGAAATTCAAGCTGTCCTGAAGGCTCAGTGTCAGCGCGAACTATCTGTCATCATTTGAATTAAATGAAATGCTGTGGCAGAAGACCCAGGAGGAACCCACTGCTGACGCAGAGACATAAAAAGTTAGACTACAGTTTGCCAAAGTCTACGTGAGTAAGCCAAAATCATTTTGGTAAAGCATCTTGTGGACAGATGAGACCTAGATAGAACTTTTTGGTAAAGCACATCATTCTAATGTTTATCAAAAATGGAATGAGGCCTACAAAGAAAAGAACACAGTACGTACATTCAAATATGGTAGAGATTCAAAGTTGTTTTGGGGTTGTTTTGCTGGCTCTGGCACTGGGTGCCTTGACTGTTTGCCAGGCATCATGAAATCTGAAGATTACCAAAGGATTTTGGGTCACAATATAGTGCCCCGTGTCAGAAGGCTAGGTTTGCATCCTAGATCTTTGGTCTTCCAGCAGGAAAATTACCCCAAACGAACTTAAAGAAGCACCCAGAATTGGATGGAAACAAAGCCCTGGAGAGTTCTAAAGTGGCAAGTAGGGTTGAGCGAAACAGGTCGATCAATTTAAAAAAACA
>VIAB01008380.1:58131-71696 GCA_009801035.1 Oophaga pumilio
CTTTGTGTAGAGCAATGTTCCCAAACTCCAGTCCTCAAGAACCACCGACGGGTCATGTTTTCAGAGTTTCCTTAGAAGAGCAATTATCACCTGGGGAACACTAAGAAAATCCAGAAGACATGACCTGTTGGTGGCTCTTGAGAACTGGAGTTGGGGGAGACTGGTGTAGAGTAGGAGTTGTGTGAACAGATAATATACCTAGATATAGTGTATCTACAACACAGGGAACTCCCCATACAAAGGACGAACAGGAGACCTCATTATGGCGCTTCATTTTGCCACCAAAACCAGTAGAGCCCGGTGTATGTGGAGAGACACGGGGGATCAGTGGGTGCTCTCGTCCGATGGCCCGAGACTGCATGGACCAGGGCTCATCCCATTGAACCATCCAGTTCTAGATAAAGACCCGCTCTCCTTTTACCGTGGGTAAAATACTACTCAGACAACACAGGGTGAGGTTAAAACAGTGTGGCAATACTTTATTGAACCACAAAACAGGCAATAACATATAGAAAAAAATACCCAAGATGGTGCAAATTACAGAGTCTCACCCTTCCGCTGTCTCGCCGGGATTAGAGTAGCTGCAACTTCCAGACTTCCAAGATCTACTACCCCTACCAGTGGCACCTCTCTTTTGGCGGGCACACACAGAGAGGAGGTAATGACAAGCTTAGAAATCTGACAGTCCATTGAGGTACTTGGCCAGGTGACCGGAGAGTCACAACCTGGCTTCTCCAAACACATCCATGAGGCTCAGGTGACCAGTGTGTCCAAATCCCGACTTTTCAAACATATTCATGGGTTCAGTCATGGTCAATGGAACAGATATGCATTCTTTCAGCTGGGGTCGTGGTCCCCTGAGCTGACATCCTGTAGAATGTCAAATCAGTGTCCCTCTTGAGGAGCCATGTTATCCTGATAGATTGTTCTTTTATGGAGTTATGATGTCCTGGCTGTTGTTCTGTCAAGTCATTTGATTCCTGTTACAGAGGCATATCCCCCTTATATTTTTCACATCTGTTGTCCTTCAAGCCATCATCCAGAGGATAAGGGGAAGGTGTCATGAAATTATCTTGCATTGTTTGGGTATTTAATCAATCTGCATAGTTGGTCCTTCTCTGTTTCGCAGGTCAACAGGCAACAGGACACACACAATGGTCAATCACCATATTAAGCAAACATCCATTGTTCAATGACCCTGAGTCCTTGCCTTCAAAGATAGCAGACAATAAGTTACAACAAACATCATCTCAAAAGTCAACGTTCATGCTCCTATGAACAATAAAAAGACATAAAATTTTATCCTAGATAAACTCAGCCATAAAGCAAAAGGTGCAATATAACACCAAAGAAAGAAGCTTTACAAGGGGTCACATACCAACTAAAATAGTTATTTGAATTCAACAACTTCATAAAAAGGTTTTAAAAAAATAGAGCAATATACCACAGATACAGAAGAATTCTGGGTGGGTACGCCCGGGGTATTAATAATTTATAGGATAATGTTACACAAGCAAACAACTATATAAATCATATATACCTCATCATATGTAGTTTTTGTTGTAATTGCTATTACACAATAGAGGTAAAAAGGCCTCCACATAGAAGACGGCAGCAAACAAGCATGTCACAATGTTATGCACCATAACACAAATAAATCCCCATAGTACGGGTAAAGTTGCACAAGGCAGAACAGGGGTTTGTATATGTGTCAAGTAAGAAATAGCACTTATAAAAAAAACTGTTGTACAAATCTCTTTAATAGTAGCAGAATAAGGTATGCATAGGTGTCCATTATAATAGCATAATAAAAGAATGCCTGTATAGTAAACCAAAGTATAATTACCTGCAGATAGAACCCGGGGACCCACCACACCCGACGCACGTTTCGCTTGGAAATGCTTCATCCAGGGGTCTGTACCCACCCAGAATTCGTATGAACAATAGTTTGTTTCTTGATCAATTAAAGAAAAAAATACATAAATTCAAAAGTCAACATAAAGATAATAGTGTATGTCTCTGGGCCTCCTGAATTTATGTTTGGATAATTAGGATTAAATGCAGTGTGATCACAGTATGTTTCTCCCTCCACGCCATTTCATTGCTTTCAAGTTTGCTTACAGTGCAAGTAATTTAAAAGGCGGAGTCTGTCACAGGTTAATTTATAGGGGGGAGTCTAATATGCAATAGCAAATGAGATGGGACAAACCAGAGTTGACCCCCTCTATACACAAGTGCCTGATTGCAGCACCATAGTCTGGCTTTATGGTTACTACACCCTTTATTTGATTATATGCCAAGTTAAAATTATTCAGAAAAGGATCAAAATGGGTTAAAAACATAAAGAAGAATAAAAATAATAGAAGAAGCAATACTCACCTCACTGATCCCACGCCATTCTCGCATCAATGCTGCCTGGTCTCTCTACCAGTCTCTACTTACTGCTGCAGTGATGATACCCTGATATGGGGACATGCATTTGCTGCAGTCAATCACTGACTGTGACTGTTGCAAGTTATTGGCTGCAACAGTAACATGGTTCTGAATCAGGACTTCATGGCTGCAGCAGGAGATAGAAAATAGCTGGGTACTGGGTAATATTGGAATAGGATAGGTAAGATACTGTACCTATTATTTCTAGTATTACTTCTAGGGGCGTACTGCCTATTGAGGTAGGTCACACAGCCGCTATGGGGTCTCTGAGTCGGGGAGCCCTAATGCTGATCAGAACCTCCCCTTACCACACCCTTTGTCACAATTTTAACCTCAACAAGCAGATACCATTGAATAAAATTTTAAAAAAGGCGCTATCAGCTCTTTGCTACACCATACAGCCTGAGGTCTTGAGTCTCTGTGCAGCAGGCTCGATGATGTCAGTAGATTGCACCTGCTGTGCAGAGCCTGAGTCCACATGGTGCAGCAACGGAGGAATTGGAAGAGGTGAGCAGTTTACTTTTTTATTATCAGTTCTTGTGGGGTGCTGTGGGACCCTAATGCTGTGCATGAGTGGCATGATGCTGTATCGGCAGCATTATACTTAGCGGGTACCATGATACTCTGCGTGGAGGTCATCAAACTGTGTGTCTCCCTGTTTCTAAGTGCTGGGAGGCATTAGCCTGTCTACTTTGATAAATATTGTTGGGGGTGTCTGGGGAGAGAGGGGTGGGGCTCATTAGGACTTTTAGTATGGGGCATCATAAGCCCCAGATTTCCTCTTCTTTTTTATCCCATTCTAAGCATTTTGTGAAAAATTGTTTAAAACTCCTTAAATGTAAATTGTGGGAACTAAGAAATAAGGTTATACAATGGAAATTAACATTTTAATTACCGTCTGCATGTTTATGCCTCAAATGTCAAAAAAGTTATATGAATCTAGGGGCTTTTCAACAATGAATATTGTAGTCAGGGTTGCCAACTTGACTTTTACCTTTTTCTGCATATCTTATCAAAAAACCACAAACAGAAAATATTTTTTATGGGTACATTGGAAAACCATAACAAATTATTCTGCTTATAAGTGATTCATGTCAACAGGCATTTTAAAAAGCAGGAATTTAGTAGGCCTCACAATGTGTAACAGAAGGCATTTTTTTGGGGGGGTACCTCATCATGTCTGAGTAGCTGACAGAAAGATTGTTCAGTTGCCCATAGTTAGACTATACAGCTTACTGGTACATAATGGTACACCCCATCTGGATGTGGGACCCGAGCCTGATGATACAGTACCCTGGTGCCAAGGCATAGAAAGCACTGAGGGAGCACTGCACCGCGGGAGGTTTGGACCGTGCCAGCGAGATGGAAAATCACATGAGATGAAATACTGCACCAATTCTTAATTTGCTTAACCATGCCATCTTTCCGCCAGGCCACATCCCACTCCCACTTACTGCATGAGCCTCGGATGTAAGTGCTCTTCGCCATACCAGTATAAAAGGTTAAGGGACAACTGCTTAACGGGAGGTTCTTAGAGGTTTCTGTGGTGCACAGGAGATTTGCCAACTATTTCGATAGTCCAGGAGGTCTCTTTTTTGGCAGCCTTCCAGACTCTCCAGGACAGTTGGCAACTATATTTTTCTCTATCAATTATACAAAGCATCTCATGAATCCCCTGAATGCTATCAATCAAGAGGAGAGAAATTGTCAAAAGTCATACTATCAATTTTAAGCAGGTGACCAGATGCAATGCTCAGAGGCGCACAAGATGGGAACAGACAACAAAACTATTTATTGCTTCTGTTATGGCAGGAATCTGTGGAACTGGGGAAGAAATTTAATAATAGAAAACAGCACAAACACAAGTGAATTATGCAGTGCAAAATATACAATAAGTCTTACACTTCAATCAGAATAATCAGAAAATTCTCTTAGAGGATTATGCTAGTGCCTCTTCATCAGGAGTGGTGCACCCATTCCTGGGAAAGCTGCTACACTAGCTCCTCTTGACACAACTGCCCTAGCGGCGGTCACCAGGTCCGCAAGTCTTAGTAACAAAGTCTATCAAGGAACACTGAGCCTCCTTTGCCTCAGCCAACTTCCAACCAACGTGTTGTCCTAGCACAGGTCAACCCCTGTACCGTACGTTGGTGTAAGAAGTGACGGACCGTCTCACTTGTGTCTCCCTCCTATCACTGCAGGTGTTGTCTTCTGGTCGAAATCTCCTCTTGAATCTTTGGTGCTTGACCAAAGGCAGGTGTCTTCTGGGCCTAGGGGAAAGAGGGCTGTGCTCTGACTACCAGCTGCCTTTCGTCTGCCCTCTGTACTTTGATAGGCGCAGATCTGAGATTCGGACCTTGACCGGGGCAGACTGGGCTATGGGTCTTGACTAACTTAGATCTAGTTATCTGGTCTTGACTAGTGATGAGCGAGTATACTCGTTGCTTGGGTTTCCCCGAGCATGATCGGGTGATCTCTGAGTATTTTGCCGTGCTCTGAGATTTAGTTTTCGTCGTCTCAGCTGTATAATTTGTGACTGCTAGACAGGCTGATTACATGTGAGGAATGCCTGTTTGTTAGAGAATTCCCACATGTATTCAGCTTGTCTAGCAGCCACAAAACATGCAGCTGAGACGAAGTAAACTAAATCTCCGAGCACGCCAAAATACTCGGAGATCACCCGAGCAACGATGCTACTCGCCCATCACTAGTCTTGACCAGTGTAGTTGGGTCTTCAGGTCTCTCTGGGCGTCATCGGGACTCTGTTCTACAGCGGCCATCATCCTACTGTTGCACGCTCTGCGCTGGGACCTGTTACACTGGCATCAGCATCGTCTCTGTACACGTACGCACAGCTGCTTTCCTTGGCGCCATATCACTCTGTGGTTTAGTGTGCAGGACCTTTATATCCGGGAATTTCGTCATCCAAGGCATCTGACCAGGTCCCGCACTTCAACTCGCTCCCGTTGCAACTCTTCCGGTGCTGATTTGTTTTGCATGGTCCCGTCTAGCCAGTAGGTGACAGCTTTTCCGCACTAATGTCACATCACCCAGGGGCTCGTCAGGCGTACTATCACCTCCTCTTACTCAACCATTGGAATAAGACTTTATTCAGAAGTCTGTGATTTTCCACATGCACAAAAAAAGACTGATTGTCGTCATTGTTTTTTTAATTAATTTTCTTAAGTGTTTGGTCAGCATCAGTTTTTACCATCGTTTTTTCATCAATGATTTTTAAGTATGGAAAACTAACTAAATATATTACAAAGCTTCTCCTACCCATTGAAATGTTAGTGTAACAATTATGAAGATACTATGGAATCTGATTGCATAGGATAAGAACGAATCTGAGACCGAAGTTGTGACAAAATATACTGTATTAACAAGAGAGGTGTACAACATAAACTAACAGAGATTATACTGAATTTACAGCGAAGTGCAAACAGCACAAAACAAAAATGTCCAGCAACTATGTCATATGAAGCAGAGTGCGACCGGCACTTATACATAAAGAAAATGTCCAGCAACTTTCATGGCAGTCCAGAAATATGCAAGTGATGTCCAGCAAGAAGGAGGATTTCCAGTGTACTAATTTAGGGCTGAAAAATTTCCGCTAAGTCCAGCACCGCAGCCCGCACAGACGCAGTTCAAAAATTAGTACACTGATAATAATAATGTCATAGGTTCTTACGGACACAGCAGTTCCAGAAATGTATAACTCCTCACTTAGAAATCTGAACAAAAGGTAACCTCAGCCAGGATCAGGAAGCAGCACAGATGACTGAAGGCAGCTGGAAGTGACGAGGCAGAGCACCGAGTAAAGAGCAGCAGTAGGAACCAGAGAAGCAAGCCAGGAGGAAGCTCAGAAGCCAGCTCAAACAAAATACTCAGGCAAGGAGTGTTTCCCAACCTGGCCTTAAATAACAGGACAGACAGAAAGTTCAAGGCAGGACGAAGTAACAGACTCCATCTTGGACAAGGGCAAAACAGGCTCCATGGAACATCCGGAATCCTTAGTGACGAACCACACACGCACTGTACACTGATGCCATCCGAGTGCTGTCCATAATATTCTTGAACTCATAGTCTTGTATGGGTGATTTTCATGTCTGACGCCGACAGAAAACGGATATGCCTCTGATTTTTTTGCAGTCTGAAAAAAAAAACAAAAAGAAAAACTAACAGTTGCAAACTGCTACGATTGCATAATATACAAACAAAACAATACAGCAGCACTAAAACTTTCAGCCTGGGAGAGGCATGTTTGATAACTATTAGGTTTAGAGTCCCATTAGGGAGAAGTCACCTTGTCATGGCTGGTGGGCACTCATGAATTGATCAATTTGTGCACTAAAAACCTTCATTTTATAAGTATTTTCTATAGAACAGTAATGCCGTTTAAATTCCATAGATTCAATAATTGCATACATCTTAGGCTGGTTTCACACTTGTGGATGGAGGTGCTGCGGAGGGCTGCATACTTCCTCCGTGTAGCTCCGCCCACCACCACACCTCCTCTGATCAGGTCCGCCTATGTCTGCATGCGTTCTGCATGTGGCCTGAGTACCTATATTTAACATGGATATGCAGGGCCATGCGGAAGCATGTGGATGCCTTCGCATGCGTCGTTTTGACGGTGTGGCAACCGCAACAAAATGCAACATGTTGCGTTCGGTGCAGTTCACCGCACCGTCAAAATGACGCATGTGGAGGCATCCGCATGCATCAGTATGGCCCTGCGTACCCATGTTAAATATAGGTACTTAGGCCGCATGCAGAACGCATGCAGACATAGGCGGAGCTGACCGGAGGAGGTGCGGCGGTGGGCGGAGCTTCACGGAGGAAGTACACAGCCCTCCGCAGCACCTCCATCCGCAAGTGTGAAACCAGCCTTAGTGCTTACATAGTGCTGCTGCATTCTTTTTGCTTGCATGTGAACAGATCCATAGATTAAAATGAATTTGTGTTCTGTCTGTAGAAAACACAGATAGGACAAGTATTTGAAAAACTATCATACTAATATGATAGGTACATTTGTGCAGAGGCTTCAGGCATGCAGAATAGTGTCCAGAAAGTCCCGGTGATTCTAATTGTTTGCAGCCTGGTATTTTTACAATATCCTACAAATCATTTTGTGGAGTTGGGAATCTAATGGTTTATAGTAAAGCGTCACAGTGTTCAGTGGTGAAACCAAAACATCTCCAGACACGAGGACTAAGGTCACTTGTAAAGTGTAAACACTCATATAGATTAGGCTGAACTGCTTATGTTATAGAGTAAACCCATATGAAAGCAGTAATAATAAATACCGAGCTAGATAACAGCTAAAGGACAGTGTATGCTATACCATAAACGGTAAGGCAGTTACCTACCAAGTAAAAGCTATCCATATTTAACCACTTTAGGCCCAAGACAATTTTGGCTTTATTTTTGCCTATTCTTTCAGCCATAACTTTTTCACTTCTATATTTGAGACACTTTTTCTTGGCTGGAAAAGTTATACGTTTTAGACTTTATTTGTAGGTACCTGTATGGTCCTAATAGTAGAAAGGAACCAGCTTACCCCTGCTAAGACATCTGTGATCCTGGGTTAGGCCAGAGTCACACTACCGTAGAATACGGCAGAGGGCTATGCTCGAAAACATCGCATAGCCCTCGGCCCAGTGTTAATCTATGGTGCAACTCACATCAGCAAACTGCGATTGTCACCGAGACTTGGGTGTGAGAAATTTATTTTTATTTTTTGCATCTTATGCAATTCTGTTGGAAAAAATCCACGTGTAAAAGTCAGAGTACACACAAGAGAAGTTGACATGTTGTGGATTTGAAGCGCAGGTCAGTTCATGCTGCGTAAAAAAAAGTCCAGTGGGCAGGAGATTTCTATAAATCCCATCCACTTTGCTAGAACTGTATGATGCTTCGTTTTTTTATGCGGGGTCAAAAACTTATCAAAAACTCATTGTGGGAACTTAGGAACTTAACCTAAAAGTCAGGAGTTTCAAACTGGGTATGCATTGGAGACAACCTGTTTTAATTTGGTAACAAATGACATATCCTATGATCCGGAAAAATATCTGGTTCAAGACTCGGATTCTGATGCCTCATGCCTGTGTAATGTGGATTTGTGTGTAGGTGGCAGTCAATCTTTAATAGCTCCTGCTGCTTTGAGTTAGTTATAGACGGAGTTTGTAGTTCTTGTCACTTATTAACCAATTTGTCAAATAAAGTCAGAGCATGGAACAAGACGGAGTGACTCAAGTGCAGATTAAAGTTCAATGTTGTGTTTCGTTTCTGAAAAGTGTTTGTCCACAAGCCAAAAAGAGATAGTAGGCATGGTAACGTGGAGTGGATCCCATTTCGTGATAGTAATCCATAGTATGGAGCCGCTCCACTCGCCTAATAAGAAACCAGTGCCAAAAAAACACAAGTGCGCTGTAAAAATGTAGCTCTATATGGTTACAAAATAGTCATTCTACTTAGTGACTCTATTCCCATACTCATTGTTTACCATCCTCAGTTATGTCATGTCACGAAAACCCACATAAACTAATATACATTTTCAAAAACTATATATGGATTAGGGAAAAAAACAAAAGAATGTGGATTCAGAAGGGAAATATGCAATAATAAAATATCACTTTTTTATTTTATTAAGACGAGTTCTGTGTGTTTTAAGTTTGTTTTGTATTATACATTAGTAAGCACTAGGTTCTCAACCAGAAGAATTTTCTGACTGTGGCAAGGAAAAATAAACTGACCAAGGTCACTTATATAATTTGTGCTTAGCTAACAAATAAAAATGACGTTTCCTGATGATGTGTGTCAATAAAGGGTGCGTAGAGAGAGTTAAAAAGGACTTGTCACCTGGTCAAAACTGGCCAATTTTACTCTAATTTTTTGTTCTCACTGCTCCGCTGAGGGAATCTGTCACCCCATTTTAGCCCTATGAGATAAAGATATCATTGCATAGTGCGTCCCATAACTAATCTATGGGTACCTATGATATCTCTGGACACCCCAGTTTTCATGTAAAAATACCTTAAAAATCATTACAGCGCATGCGCAACTATTTTCCTCCACTTTCCTTGCCCCGGAAGTTATCCAAGGCAAGCAGTCATTTCCAGGGCAAGGAAATAGTTGCGCATGCGCTGTAATGATTTTATGCTTTGCCCACTGCTGGGCAAAGCACACTGCGCAAGCGCGAGGGGATTTTGAAAAGCGCAATCGCGGCAAACGGAACGCCGTCTGTGCTATTCACAGACGGTGATACGCAAGAGAAGCCGAGTAGCGGAGGGGAAGAATAAAAATGCCGCCCTCCGGACCGGACCGCACGGATTTGCATACAAGAAAATGAGCTTTACTAAGGTATTTTTACATGAAAACTGGGGTGTCCGGAGATATCATAGGCACTATGCAATGATATCTTTATCTCATAGGGCTAAAATGGGGTGACAGATTCCCTTTAAGTCTGACATATGGTTCCAGTCATAGGGGCCTTTTTATTTGGTGATAATTTTTATGAAAGGGGCAGTGCTCACAGGATCCTCTGGGGTGTGTCTCTAGGCTGCTTTGCATTATTACCTTGCGAGCACCGCCCCTTTGAACAAGATCATAAAAATTAGCACTAAATAAAAAGTTCCATATCTCTAGAAACAAAAAAACTGAATTTTCTGGGACGCAGGGAGAATAAAATAAGAGCAGAAACTGGACATTCTTGATGAGATCTTTAAGGCCCTAAATGTGAATGGGGCCCTCCTAACTCTTCCACAACAGATAATGTTTGGAAAGATAGGGATCCGACTCGTTGGATTTTATTTGCTGATCTTTTTTTTCTTTGGGATATTTGGGATATTCTTATTTTTCCTACCCCATATCTATGTAAATATCTACCATTACAAATGTTGTAGAGAGGTGGAAAGCTAGAATTTTCATAGGGAGATCTCAGCTATACCATTTATGATTCCAGTATAAGGTTCCACATCGTGACCCAAAGTTGCCGACTTTGACGCTACAGTGAGCAATGGTTTCGTTTTAGCAGCAAACATTACCATGTTATGTTCCATCCACATTGCCGTGTAGGTCGAGTCTTGTAAGCAGATGTGAACTTAATCAATGGAGAATTTTGGACCTAAATATAAATAATTGGAGCATTAAGACAGGATGTTGGAAAATGTCGCAATGAGATTGGATCCTCCTATCACATAAGCTCAGAAAGAATCTGACGCACCGTGCACAGATGTTACTGTCTCTGAAAAATGAAGCTGCACATTTCCAAAAAGGCAATGACCCATGTTCCAGATCAGAATCAATTTCAGGAATATTTACAGTTTCATCTAAAAAATAACAGAATGTGAACCAGCTGTAAAAGTGGAGAAGAAAACACATTCCTGAAAAGTGCACTCTGCGGCTCCAGCTCACTGCTTCATGGCACGCTATATCTGCAAAACATTCTAATGATTTGCCATCCATGAAATACCTGAACAGGCTGGAGCCACCGAAGAAACAGACGCTCTGCACTGGCTTACAGAGGGGTCCTCTATGATGTCTAGAGACCAAAAAAGAGCAGATACTTGCCCTTAAAGGGAATCTGTCATAAGGTTTTTTCTACCCGTTCTGAGACGGGCATTCTGTAGGGGCAGAAACCCTGGTTTCAACGATGCATCACTTACTGGGCTGCTTTATGAAGTTTTGATAAAATCCCTGTTTTATCTGCTGCAGATCTATCACTTCTCTAATTGCTGACCTCTGTATAACCCCGCCCACACTACTGATTGACACAGGTCACAGCTGTGTGCTGCACACTCATGACAGCAGCCCAGTAAGTGAGTGACACATCGCTGGAATCAGGGTCTCTGTCTCTACATTATGCTATATTCAGACTAGGCGGCAAAAACCTGGTGACAGATTCCCTTTAAGGGATTACTCTATATCAGACATGTAAGGCTTGCTTACGTAACGTTTTTACACTACATTTAGCAGATGCACCTGTAGCTCCTCTGATATACGGCAAACAACTTTTTAAGCACCTAAGAACCCATGAATGACAAAAAATTAAACTGATTTCTTATTTTTTTTCTTGCAGACTAAGTTGCCTGAGGTCACAGAGAGTTGAATTTCATCCTATAATTAAGTAACATCCTACTAAGTATACGATGATTGTGACCAAAAAATTGAGCTCTGGGTCTTTTTTTTCGATCCAAATATTGGAACAATTACAAAGTTATCGGTATTTACAGCCCCTGATTTGCATCCATTACTGGCCCTTCCTATGTGTTCATAACAATCATATAACAAGATTTAACCATAATGTGGCATAATTGGACTTGCTATAAAAATAACAAAAATTGTTCCTAATTAAATAGTAATTACACTTACATTTATTTTTTTATAAACCAACAGCATAAGAGAAGAATTTTTGGGCCCGATACATCATTTGCATTTTTTTAGGTCACTTTTCTTTTTTGTCTTGAAGTATTCATTGTCTTCTTTATACCAAATTCTTCGAATTTGATTAATAAATTTTGTGCAAAATCCTATTTTTTGTGTCTTTATCATGTTTTGGGTCATTTTAGAGCAAAAATGTGCACATTTTGCAAAATGGCAAAAAAAATGCACCAACGTACAGTAACTGGCATACATCAAATCACTCCATAGGGGGACTGTAGTACATTTGTGCCACATTCTGTGACTTTTTAAAAAATCCAACAAAACGCAACTTTAATAAAGATGCATGCAAATCATGTGAAGAATTTGTCGCAAATTAAAAAGTTCCAAATGTAGAGGTATTCACGGCAAAAATATGGAGAAAATGCAATGATGAATCTGAGCCTTTGTATTATATATTGTAATATACTTTTTGTCGTTCACTCTCAAAAATGGCTCAAATCTGTCTACAAATTTGTCTTTCATGAGGGATCAAATTACATCCGCGTCTAGAAAAGTCTATGGAGAGAGTAGAGGGACAAGCTGGAGGGAATAAAAGCAGGAAGGCACAATGAGAAACTGCTGAGACTTCAAGAGCATAGGGAAAACTGCTAAAAATGCAGGATAGAAGTCATAAAATGGTCAAAAATAGTGTTATTCCTCATGTACACACACTCATGTACTCACTCAAGATTCTCCGATGAGAGTGGGCGGACATGTAACTGCAAGCATGTGATATATATACTTCCGGCAACATTCCAACTAGACATGTGCGGCCTCGCTCAATAGGAGTGAATTAAGTGAAGCCCCACACGTCTAGTCGGAATGTGGCTGGGAGTACGCATTTCGTATACTTGTAGTAATATGTCTGCGCGCTCTCATCGCCGGCATCAGAGAATCCTGACAGCGCACGATGCGCACCGCGAGTATTCAGAAGTCTGCAGTCGCACAACTTGACTATAGACTTTCATCACAAACCTGGACAACCGTTTAACTTCAGACCATACCTGTGCTCTGACTGTGGTGTAGTAAGGTGTAATTGCCCTGACAATTTTCCAAGAATTAGCACTGATGGCTTGACAAAGGCCGGTTCATGCTGTATTAGGGAAGATAATACAAGGTACAAGCTTTGTTTCCTGGGGAGGGTAAAATTCTTCAATACAGGTACTAAATACCATGTGGCAGCATTTGGAGTGCCGAACTTCTTGGACCCCTGTGCGCCAGACAGGATGCACCAAGATGTCCGCCCCTGACGTCACTGTCACACGGACCAACCTGAATTAAAAATAACCTAATTTTTCTGATTTGTAAAGCAATGAATCTTTGTCCCAGTCTCTCGTGTACTATCTGGCAGAGCTACAGCTTCATTATGTAATCGGTAAGGTCGAGTATTAGGATTTACCTGTTAGGCGAGTTCTCTTGAAAATATGATTATTCTTTCTAATGTGTACGGATTACTTCACCTTGTGCTGCTCCGGCTGCAAAGTAATTATATTAATATACATGAACTTAGTTAATGATTTATCCCAGCAGGATGACTGAAATCTCATGTGACTGGTGAATTAATACTTAGTGACGAGAAGGGGACAATGTGGTATGCAGTTGGATGTGAGAGAAATGTGCTTCACTTTCTCCTATGCTTGTTAAGATAAAAATGTAGCTATATGGGTATTGACCACTTATTTTTAGGGCACTTCCACTGTATTAAT
>VIAB01008382.1:0-13924 GCA_009801035.1 Oophaga pumilio
GGTGTTGTAAAAATGAGAAATCGGTGGTCAACTTTTAACCCTTACAATTTCGTTAAAAAAAAAATTTTGTTTCCAAAATTGTGCTGATGTAAAGTAGACATGTGGGAAATGTTATTTATTAAGAAATTTGTGTGACATATCTCTCTGATTTAAGGGCATAAAATTGCTAAATTTTCAAAATTTTTGCCATAATTCCGTTTTTTTCATATAAAATTGTTTTTTACCACTAACGTGAAGTACAATATGTCACGAAAAAACTGTCTCAGAATCAGCGCGATTCGTTAAAGCGTTCCAGAGTTATAACCTCATAAAATGACAGTGGTCAGAATTGTAAAAATTGGCCTGGTCATTAAGCTGCAAATTGGCTCTGTCACTAAGGGGTTAATGTAGCACTCCTCGTGCTATGCTATTGTATAATGGCATTTAATAGGAAGAGCAGAAAGAAGTTCTGTGTCAGAAGCATTCCACTCCATCTGTATTGTTTGCATTTGTCATACCTGTACAGTAAGAGCCAGAATTCTGTGTAAAACTGCTTGACATGTTATAAAATTTTTAGGCAACTCAAAGTTGTACACAATTTTTGCCACTCTTGGAATTTTTAAGGTGCTTGGTCAGTACAGACCACCGCCAAGTGTACTTTCTCATCATCAAATTAATCATAATTTACTTTACAAAAGTGACACAAAATGCAACAGTAACAGTGGTACATAGCAGTTGAAAATTGCACCAAATTTAATGAAGTTGGAGCATTTCACTCCAATGTGAAGAAAACCAAGGAGATGGTGGTGAGTTATAGAAGGAAAAAGGATAATTACTTACCGGTCACTATTGCTGGCCAGGAAGTGGAGATGGTTAAGAGCTACAAATATTTGGAGGTTCACCTTGACAGCAAACTTGATTGGAGGTGTCATACAGAGAAGGTTCACAAGAAGAGAATGAGCAGACTGTACTTTCTACGGAAGCTCAGGTCTTTCAATGTGTGCAGTAAAATGCTGGAAATGTTCTACCAGTCCGTTGTAGCAAGTGCCATGTTTTTTGCTATCATTTGCTGGGGCAGTAGTGTGTGAGTAGCTGACGCTAATAAGCTCAACAAACTTATCAAGAAGGCAAGTGGAGCTGTCGGCCTCCATCTGGACTCTTTTGAGGAAGTAGTGGAGGATAGGATTCAAAAGAAGTGCAGGGCTATAATGAACAATAATACACACCCTCTATACGAGCTGTTCTTGAATCAAAAGAGCACATTCAGCAGCCGTCTAATTCTACTAAGGTGCAAGAAGGAGAAATTCAGGAAATCATTTGTGCCTACTGCTATGGGGCTGTATAACAATTCACTAAGGGTGAAAGATGGCTACGACCTAGGGCTGGCGCACTAATGGAAATGATCAGAGATTTGCATACCTTTGTTTGCTACATATTGTGGTTAGTAATGTGCAAGATCTGTGTATAGTAACTACTCTATGTAACGCTGTTTGTAATGTTTTGTTTGTAATGCTGTTGTAACGCTGCTGTGATACCATAATTTCCCTCTGGATCAATAAAGTGTATCGTATCGTTTTCATCATTAAGACTGACGAACAAAAGGTGAGTTCTAATGGATCGTTCCCTTAGTGTCTCTTCTCTGATTGGAGTTGTTCTTTGTTTTTTGTCTCAGTTTGGCCCAAACCTCCTTTTCTTCTTGCCACAAGTTGCAGGGTGCAAAGATGTTCTAACCTTTTATAGTATCTCTGAATACTACCACACACTCTGCACCTGAATCTAATAGTGTAATGCTTGATTCATACATCCGTTTGTCATGGTCTGAGCATGGACTGTTATTCACGTAGCGGCCGCACATCACCTGACCCCAACTCAGTTGCCTAATATATGCCTATGAGGCTACCGAGTTCGGGTCAGACTACCTGTGGCTGCTCAGTGCATCATGATCGGACTGTGATAAACAGATGGGTGAATATAACCTTACAGACTATATTACCTGAAAACAATAACTCTACAAAATGTGTCCTCTTAATACACTAATATTACATGCTGTGTCCGCTGAAAATAATAGTGGCACATATTTGTCACCTGAAAATATATCTAGTTGAAATGCCCCCCCAAATGGTCACTTTGACTCTGCCCCTGAATTGAATAATAATAATATACAATGAAATTAATAACAATGATCATTGTGTCTCCAAAATATTCAAAATATTTATAATGTACACAGTACTCTGAAATTAACAATAACATTCACCATGCACTATGAATCGCATAACTATGGTGATTCTACCCCCTGCCTTTGTTACCTGGAGCAAAACTTTAGAAATGAAGGGAAATAAATAAAATAAAAAACTGTTCCAGAATGAACGGAGCCACACCAATTGGAAGAGGTACTCATTTTATGGTGAAATATCCAGTGAAAGGTCCTCTTTATTGAGAGAAGGCTGTATTCCACCCGTGATTCCTAAAAATAGAGACGAATGGGGAATTTATTTGTAGTGTTAAAAATTATGAACTTGTTGACAGTGATAGAATAAGCCAATGTAACTAAAAGCAGAGATATGGTATATGTACTGCCCTACATTAGTAATCCAACACCCAACATGTAATGGCAGCATGAACACAACTGTCCTGCATGGAGCTTAGAAGTTAAAAATACTACTGGAGCTAGGGTGGTATCATTTGGTTGTCATTCAGACGCATATAGGTACTTCTAACCATATTTTATGTGTTCAGAAAATCTGTTTTGGATCAAAGATTACAAGCAAAGAATGTGTCAATGGAATCCCAAATGCAGTCTGCAGAATAAATTTGAACTATTATATGAATAGTACACACATAAGAATAAATGAATAAAAAATACATTGATCCACTTTTACAGCTCCCTGAGACTGCAAGCTACAGGTAATAGGTCGCCAGGTGTTTGCTACCTAACCCAAAAGCAACATAATGCAGAGGAAGAGACCCTTATTCCAGTGATGTTTCACCTACTGGGCTGTGTGCTATAGTTTTCATAAAATCACAGTTTTTATCAGCAAGATATTATCATTAAAGGACTAAAACTGCTGACATGTAGTCCTCCAAATTCATAATCTTTGTATAATTCCACTCCTACCACTAATTGGAAGTTTTCTAAAAATGCACAGTGTACAGAGAAGGCTGTCAATCAGGGGTTTAGGCGGGGTTATTCAGATAGCAGATTGATCAGATAAAACAGTGATTTTATCAAAACTGTAGCAAGAAGCCCAGTAACTAATACACCACTGTAATCAGGGGCTGACACTGACAGCTTGGGGCCCCTGTGCAAAAAATGTGTCTGGGGCCCCCCTCCTTTTATGGTGACAAAGATGCACTAGAAAACTACTGTGTTTTCTCTTTTTAAATCATAATGACAACCCAAAACATCCAAATGACCCTGATCAAAAGTTCACATACCCTGGTGATTTTGGCCTGATAACATACACAGAAGTTGACACAAATGGGTTTGAATGGTTACTAAAAGTAGCATCCTCACCTGTGACCTGTTTGCTTGAAATCGGTGTGTGTGTGCATTAAACCTGAGTGAGTTTCTGAGATCCAGACAGACTCTTGCATCTTTCATCCAGCCACTGACGTTTCTGTATTGGGAGTCATGGAGAAAAAAAAAAGAATTGTCAACCAATCTACGGGAAAAGGTAGTTGAACTGTATAAAACAGAAAAGGGATACAAAAAGATATCCAAGGAATTTATAATGCCAGTCAGCAGCATTCAAACTGTGATTAACAAATGGAAAATAATGGGCTCTGTAAAAACAAAACCACGGTTAGGTAGACCAACAAATATTTCCTCCACAACTGCCAGGAAAATTGTTTGAGATGCAAAGAAAAACCCAAAAATAACATCAGCTGAAATACTGGACTCTCTGAAAACTAGCAGTGTTTCAAGATGCACAATAAGGAGGCACTTGAATAAAAATGGGCTGCATGGTCAAGTCACCAGAAGAAAGCCATTACTGTGCAAATGCCACAAAGTATCTCCCCTACAATTAGCAAAACAGCACAGAGACAATCCTTAAATCTTCTGGAACAAGGTAGTTTAAAGTGATAAAAGCAAAATTTAACTTTTTGGCTACAACCATGAAAGTTACATTTGGAGAGAAGTCAACAAGGTCTATGATGAAAGGAACAGCATTCCTACTGTAAAGGACGGAGGTTGATCACTGATGTTTTGGGGATGTGTGAGCTACAAAGGCACAGGAAACTTGGTCAAAGTTGAAGGAAAGATGAATGCAGTATCATGTTATCAGCAAATACTGGAGGCAAATTTGCAATCATCAGCCCGGATGCTGGTCATGGGACGTACTTGGATGTTCCAACATGACAACGATCCAAAACACAAGGCCAAGTCGACCTGACATTGGCTACAGCAGAACAAAGTGAAGGTTCTGGAGTGGCCATCTCATTCTCATGACCTCAATATCATTTAGCCACTCTGGGGAGATCTCAAGAGCGCAGTTCATGCTAGACAGCCCAGGAATTTACAGGAACTGGAGGCTTTATGCCAAGAAGAGTGGGCAGCTTTACCATCTGAGAAAATAAAGAACCTCATCCACAACTACCACAAAAAGCTTTAAGCTGTCATTGATGTTAAAGGGGGCAGTACACTATATTAAGAAATGGGGTATGTAAACTTTTGATCATGGTCATTTGGATGTTTTGGGTTGTCATTATGATTTAAAAAGAGAAAACAAAGTAGTTTACAATAAATAGCTTCACCCAATCACTAACCATGAGTGGAGAAAAAGTTTTGGTGTTATCATTCATATTCTCTGAAAAAATGCCAAGAAAGCAAAAATTCTGCTCGGGTATGTAAACTTTTGAGCACAACTGTATATTTATAGCCACACACACATACTCTTAGACCTGTGACGGGTACTAGGGGGCATCCTCTACGTCTGGAGGAAAGAAGGTTTAGTCACAATCACAGACGCAGATTCTTTACTGTAAGAGCAGTGAGACTATGGAACTCTCTGCCGTATGATGTAATGAATGATTCACTACTAAAATTTAAGAAGGGACTTGATGCCTTTCTTGAAAAGTATAATATTACAGAGTATATATACTAGATTCCTTGATAGGGCATTGATCCAGGGAATTACTCTGATTGCTGTATGTGGAGATGGGAAGGAATTTTTTTCCCCAATGCGGAGCTTAGTGGTTGCCGCATGGGTTTTTTTGCCTTCCCCTGGATCAACTTGTTAGGCTATGGGTTGAACTAGATGGACTTAAAGTCTCCCTTCAACCTTAAATTAAATACTATGTATATATATTATATAGTCTCATTTATTATGTATATTACATCCCTTATTACACAGTGCCCTCTCTTGTTATGTACAGCACTGTCCCATACATATCGAATTACAGAGCCCTGTCTTTATTACATGACATCCTGTCTTGCGACATGTATAATGGAATGACGGCTGATGGAGCATGGGAAAGCTTCTTTTCTAATGGAGGAGATGATGGACTGGTCATTTGGTCACCGGCTGCTCCATTATTAGTCATTTTACATCTATAAGAGAGGGGATTATGTAATAAATGAGGGCACTGTGAATAACAAAAACAACAAAAATACACTATGTAAGAGACAGCACTGTACATAACATCAGAGGAAGCTATATAATAAGGGACAGCACCATATATAACTAGAGAGGATGGTACGCAATAAGGGATTGTGTTATACATAATAAAAGAGTAAACTGTGTAACTAAGGATGGTGTTATACAAAATAAGTGAGTACACTATATACTAAGGGACTGTGCTATACATAATAAAGCTACATTCCTGTATCCGTGTGCAGAGTCGGTGTGCTGCCCGCTTTTACAGACGCATTGAGCGTGTCCTATTGCGATCCTCAAAATCGGATCAGGACTGAACATTCTCTGACCCTCACAGATCTCTATGAGTCCGTGTGCCATCCGTTAAAAAAAACCTGGAAGCACACTCACATATCACACAAATGTGAGAATGTAAAATGTAGAATAAGGGATTTTATAAAAAAAAACTTTATCACTTCAAATCACACAAAACTAATACAGAATAATATCTACATCTAGGCACTTACTGCTGACTTCTCATCTGATTAGAGCCGCTTTCTCCTGTTTCTTCTCCATCTGGTCAGACCTTCATGTCGACATCTCCCAGCCACGACTTGTCTTGTGACGATGATCAAGGTTACATACAATGTATAAATACATGTGTCTCCTGCCGAGTACAGATATGTACCTCAACATTAGAGATGGGTGAACCTGAACAATAAAGTTCAGCGTCTGTACCAAACACAGACTTCACCAGGAAGCGAATGACAGTGAGGCAAACACTGCTTTTGATCGACAGAGCAATCATCCCCGCCGGTCAGAGAGCCACGGTTCCCACACTGTCAAATTCTTGCAGCCAATTTCACCTGTACTAATGGGGAAAAATACGCAACAAGAGAATGGCAAAAATGTGGAAAAAAAAATGTATTTTATGCAACTTTCTTCCTGCCAACACATTAAGATATGCAGCAGAATTTTTGCCTGCAAATCCTGAACGTGTGCACATAGCCTTAGTCCTTGTCCTGTGTCCCCATCATTCACTATAAATACTTGATAGCATAATGAATTTGGGGGTGGGAGAAGACATTATCAGGTACTGAGTAGTGATGAGCGAGCACTAAAATGCTTAGGTGCTTGTTGCTACAGTCGAGCAAATTGGAATGCTCGGGTGCTCGACTCGAGCAACAAGCCCAATGTAAGTCTATGGGAAAACCGGGAATTTTTGCCGCTGTGAAGGAAACCCGGTTCCTCCCACGTCACCATTGTGACGTAACTACACAGGCACAGCTCTACGGTGCCACCTTTTTCTCTCCGGTCAGTAAGGGAACTGCACCTAGAGCAAATGGCCGCCGGGGAGGATGTCCTGTCACCCACTGAGTATTCTAACATTCGTAATCAGAGTAAAAGCATCAACCCAAAATTAATTTTATGGTTTAATTGCCTTAAGGGCGCACTAGATAATTACAGAAATATACAGTAAGCTATACAACGGAATTACAGTGGATTTGCAGTCAGAGTAAAATACAACAATAATGGTACAAGGCTTAGAGGTATTAAGCTAGAGGTCAATGTTACCAGGCTGTAGGTTGCATGTGGGCGCCGGGAGCTCTGCGATCAACAGGTAAGAATCTTAGTTGCCGGACAGTCCCCAAAACGTGTGCCGCTGCTCCCTTGGCAGATCTGTCCCCTGTTCCTTCTTAGATCATCATCGTCTTGTTCTTCTGTGAGAATAGAAAGAGTCTGCCATCCGCTCACAGTTCTTAAATCTGCTAGGTCCCTCCCCTCGGTGTCAGAGGGTGGGCTAATAATCTCCATCCTTCTGCTTCCTGCAGAATTTATCCCCAATATCTAAGAAAGGGGTTAACTCTCTCCAGGACGATCGGATCAGGACACGAGAGGTGCCAGCAGATGCAGTTTGTTTTGCCTGTCGTGTGGAGATCAAACATGGCCCGATTGGCCCTCCACAGCGACCCAATCTCTATATCTCAGGTCCCCGAGCCATCACCAACTCAGGAGTCATACTGTCAGATGCGCGAGGTCCGCAGAATCACGCAGATATTTTTTATGAGTCTGTACCTCAAAAGGCGTGCTCATAATTCATAATCCTAGAACAGAGTCGTAGTGGCTGGGAGAGACAATGGATGTGTTTTCTGTGTCTAGCTGACAGGTATAATCTAATTGAAGCCCCCAGGCATCTCCAGGCCCCCTGCTGGCGTGGCTCCTGACTCCAGCTTTGAAGTCCTGTTTTGGCCTGATCTACTTAGCATACTAAAAGACCTTGTTATTCAACAGTGGAGCACTAAACCCTGTTTTCTTCAATATGTCTACAGGCCATGGGAGTTAGGAGCAGTTAGCTGCCTGTGGCTCTGTGAACTAGACCAAATGGCACATGGGACAGGCCAAGCTCAGACTTGAGGCAAGCATTATGCCCCATATCCAAGATGGTGGCTGTTCCTTCATCACAGCCGCGAACCCCCCCCGAGGGTCATTTTAGGGTATCAAAACGTTAGAAATATATGGGAATAGTGCACAAATGACATGGGAACATAATGGGGAAGACCCCTGGAAGCATTTCTGACTCCTAGGTCACTGCTGTGAACAATGTTGTCAGAGTGTTATGCCACTTTTACAGGCGCACACTAAAACATACAAAAATGAAACCAAAATGGGTTTTTCTGGGAAATATGTTAAGGAACATCCATTCCAGGGTAATGATTTTTATGTAAGGCAAAATAAATAACCCTCAAAAAAATGTACCTCCGCCACTTGGGCTTTGTTCACACGTAGCGTTTTGATGCGTTTTTCAACTTTAGCATTGCTTTCAACCAATGCAAATGCATTCACAGAGAAATGTCATTTTAATTTTTAACAACCTTAGCAGCTCGCCATGTGGTGTGTGACACATCATCAGACACGTCTAGTTTCATTTATGATGGAAGGACTCTGCAAGTCACAAAGTCTATTTTTATAGGGGCATCAGGCGGCATCAGCCGGCTATGCTTTGTTGTTCCCATTATTAAACAGTGGGTTTGTTATTGCCTATGCAGTGAGTGGCTGGGCTGCCAAAAATTAGGACGCACTCAAATACCCCTTTGACGAGATGTACAGGAGGGCCTCATGAAAAAATGTTCCCATTATAAGAAAGTTGGTCTCCCATAGTGTTTGCCTATGCATCGAATGCAAGGCCTGCCCTGCCCCAAAGTTACACACACCCCAATAACCCTATGAAGTGACGTAGTGGATGGCCACATGAAACCAAAGTTCCCATTATTTTTCATTTGGTACTCTCATACTGTTTGCCTATGCATTGAATGCAAGGCCTGCACGACCCCAAAGTTACACTCACCCCAATAACCTTTTGAAGCAACGTACTAGATGGCCACATGAAAGCAAAGTTCCCATACTGTTTGCCTATGCATTGAATGCAAGGCCTGACCTGCCCCAACGTTACACGCACTCCAATAATCCTTTGAACCAACGTACTGCCTGGTCACATGAAAGCAAAGTTCCAATTCTTTATTTGGTACTGTCATACTGTTTGCCTATGCATTGAAGCATTGAATGCAAGGCCTGCCCTGCCCCAACGTTACATGCACCCCAATAACCCTTTGAACCAACGTACTGGATGGACACCTGAAAGCATTGTTCCTAGTAATTTAGTACTCCTATACTGTTTGGCTATTCAGTGCATTGTTGAGCCTGAAGAACCTGCATTGGAGAATGTCAGTGTTGAGGATGAAGACCCTGCAGTGGAGAATGTCATTGATGAGTCTGGAAAACCTGCAGTGGAGAATTTCAGTGTTGAGGCTGAAGAAACTGCAGTGGAGAATTGCTGTGTTGAGGCTGAAGACCCGGCATTGGAGCATTTCAGTGTTGAGGCTAAAGAAACTAAAGTGTAGAATTGCAGTGTTAAGGATGAAGACCCAAAAGTGGATAATTGCATTGTAGCAGAAGCTGACCAACCCCTACAGTTCCCATTATTATGAATTGGGTCTCCCATACTGTTTGGTTATGCAGTGAATGCAAGGCCTGCTCCAAATTTGCATGCACCCCAATCCCCCTTGGAAGAAG
This sequence comes from Oophaga pumilio, assembly GCA_009801035.1. NCBI lineage: Eukaryota > Metazoa > Chordata > Amphibia > Anura > Dendrobatidae > Oophaga > Oophaga pumilio. The sequence continues at coordinate 9,627 of VIAB01008382.1, forward strand.
CGTGGAGGAGGGCCTCATAAAAAAAATTCCCATTACCCCCTGGGGGGTACACATCAACATACTGTGTAAACATTTTTGTTACGGGCATCATAAACACCCTTCAAAACAATAACGTGGCTGCTGCATCACGGAACACAGTCACCATGGTGATCTACAGTAGTGGTGGTGGATGATGAGGATGAGGAGGAGGAGGATAACACCAAATAGCCAAAATCAGGAAGCATATACCCATGTGTGAGTGTGAAGAGGTGCATGGGAATACACCTCCCAAAAAAAGACACTGTATTTGAGTTTATGTTTCACTGTTATCATTCAGTGGTGTAGAGAAGTCTGGCCCAATCCTGCTCTTGTTCATTTCTATAATAGTCAGCCTGTCAGCATTTTCAGTTGACAGGCAGGTGCGCTTATCAGTTATAATTCCACCAGCGGCACTAAAAACACGCTCTGACAAAATGCTAGCGGCAGGCAGGCCAGGACCTCCAAGGTGTAGACAGCCAGTTAATGACATGTGTCCAGCTTGGATACCCAATAATTCAAAGGCACAGAGGAATCACGGAGGAGATTGGTACGGTCAGCAAGGTACTCCCTCAACATCTTCCAAAACTTTGCACTCCTTGTGAGAGTACCCGCACCTCAGGGCCAGTCCGTTGAGAGGGTCTGAGAAAAATCTCCCAGAACTTTGCCAGTGTTTCCCTGCCTCAGCTGGATTGGAGTTGTGTCTCTCTCTCCTGTACTCCTTGGTTGTCCAGCGAACTTGGACCTCTGCCGCCAGCATTTTCAGATGGGAATTTTTTTAATAATTCCACAACAAGGGCCCTCTGGTACTGCACCATTTTGGTACACCTGTCTGCCTCTGGAAGAAGAGATTGAAAGTTCTCCTTGTAGCATTGGTCTAGAAGTGTCACCAACCAGTAATGAGTGTCACCCAAAATTTTCAGAATGCAAGGGTCACGGGAAAGGCAGCGCAACATAAAGTCAGCCATGTGTGCCAGACTGCTAAAAGGCAAGACTTCTGTCTCCTCACCAAGAGAACGACAGGCCGTTCTGTCCTCCTCCTCCCTGTCCTCAAGCCATCCACGCTGAACAGACGGTATGACAGTTGTGCTTGTAGTACCATCTATAGCGCATGAAACTAGCTCCTGTTCTTCCTCCTCTTCCTCTTCCTGATTGTCAACCAATCCATGTTGGGATGACATGAAGCTGGGCTGTGTGTAATCACGCTGTATGGTTCCTTGCTCCACCTCATCGTGCTCTGCCTGCAATGCATCCTCTTTCATTGTAAGCAGAGAGCTTTTCAGAATACAGAAAAGAGGGATGGTAACGCTAATTATGGCATCATTGCCGATCACCATCTTGGTGGACTCCTCAAAGTTTTGTAGGATGATACATATGTCTGACATCTATGTCCCCTCTGAGGTCTTATGTGTGGAGTCTGAACTGAATATCGACGGTCTTATTGATGCTGGTAGTCAATAACTGCCCTCTTCTGCTCACAAATCCTTTCCAACATATGCAGTGTAGAGTTCCAATGCGTGGGGACATCACACACCAGTCAGTGAGCTGGAAACTGCAAATGCTGCTGATGCACGGAAAGGGTGGTGGAAGCTGCAGTTGACTTTCTAAAATAGGCACACAGGTGGCGTACTTAGACAAGCAGATTTGACTGCTACGGGTAGCTTTTGAGAAACCATTGAACAATGAGGTTAAGCACATGAGCCAGGCATGGTACATGTGTGAGCTCGCCTCGCCTCAGAGCTGCCACCACTTTCCGGCCATTGTCACACAAGACCATGCCTGGCTGTAGATTCAGCGGTGTCAGCCAAAGATCTGCCTGCTTTTTCAGAGCTGTCCACAACTCTTCATCATTGTGCGGTTTGTCACCTAAGCATATTAGCTTAAGCACAGCCTGTTGCCACTTGGCTGAGGCAGTGCTGCAGTGCTTCCATCTTGTGACTGATGTGGTCATTTCGGAGATGGAGGCTGAAGAGGAGAAGGAGGATGAGGTGCAGGAGCTGTACACTGTGGGGGCTATTCTGACTTACCTAGGGCCCGCAATCCTCGGTGTCGGGAGAAAGTGTTCCATCCCTAGGTCCGACTGGGTCCCGGGTTCAAGTATGTTAACCCAGTGTGCCATCAGCGAGATGTACCATCCCTACCCACAAGCACTAGTCAACGTTTCCGTGGTTAGGTGGACTTTCCCAATTTTCAGCATTGTTGAGGACATGGATAATGTTGTGGGACATGTGCTTGTTTAATGCCGGGATGGCACACAGGGAGAAATAGTGGCTGCTGGGAACCGAGTACCTTGGGACGACCGCCTCCATCAGGTTGTGGAAAGCTTCCATCTCCACGAGCCTAAAAGGCAACATTTCAAGTACAAGCAGATGAGAAATGTGTGAATTTAGTACTGTGGCCTGTGGGGCGTTGGCTGCATATTTCCGTTTGCATTCCAATGACTTGGGTATGGACAACTGAAGGCTGCACTGGGACAAGGAAGTGGACGTTCTTAGTGATGGTGCTAGCTGAGTGTGGGCAACGACATGTGCAGGGCAGGGGGCATCTTCACATGCACCGTTGACAGGGGAATGTCTTGCACGCACACATGTAGAAGAAGCAGTGGTGTCACCTGCAGACACTGTTCCTGGACCCTGGGGTTCGGCCCACAAAGTCGGGTGCTTTGCTGCTATGTGCCTGATCATGCTGGTGGTGGTCAGGCTGGAAGTTTTGCTACACCTGCTGATGCCTTTGATCCCTTCATGTGACCATGGCTGCTCAAATATTTGGGCATCGCTGCATGCGATATCATCTTGCCCCCCTTCAAGTGCACTGGGCGAGAGGCCTGAATCTATAAATGTAAAAGTGAACAGCTCTTCGGAGTGTCCAAGTGTGGGATCAGTTGCCTTCGGGCTCTCGGCATGGTGGGAAGAAGGAGGTTCAGGGGGAGGAATATGCGGTCCAGACTTATAGCTACTCAGACTTGAATGCGTGGAAGACAGGATGGAGGTGTTGTTGGCAAAGTGTCTTGAGGCATTATCCGCTATCCAACCAACAACCGTTTGACACTGCTCTGAGTTCAATAGTGGTGTGCTGCTAAGGTCCCCTAGTAATTGGGACAGGAAGATCGAGCGAGAAGATGTGGGTGTTTGTTGAGGCCCAATTTCAGCTTGCCCACGGCCTCGGCGTCTGCATGCACCATCATCGTCATATCCACTTCCCCGTCCCTTGCCACTCGCCTTACCCATTTTAAATGGACTACAATATTTTCCACGTTCACTACAAATGGCTGAATTTGGAGCAAACTTATATGTGATCCTTGTGCGGAAAAACCACAGTTTAAAATATCTGGCCTGTAGGTAACAATTTTTTTTCTGCAAACTGGTGTCAATAACTAGGCTAATACACAGGAAAAAACAGTTGAATGGATGCCTCAAATACCACAATTTGTAGCCCTCAGATAGATGAGGCGTGTGACAGGAGATACCACATTGTAAAATATGTATCCTGTATTTTTATTTTTTACAGCAAAATACTGTCAAGAACTAGAGTAACACACAGCAAAAACAGTTGAATGGAGGCCTGAAATGCCACAATATTTAGCCCACAGAGAGATGAGGCATGCGACGGAGATACCACACTGTTCAATATGTGACCTGTATTTTTATTTTTTTACAGCAAAATACTGTCAAGAACTAGAGCAACTAACACACAGGAAAAACATTTGAATGGAGGCCTGAAATGCCACAATTTGTAGCCCACTGATAGATGAAGCATGTGACTGAGATACCAAACTGTAAAATATGTGGCCTGCATTTTTTTTTTTTTTTTACAGCAAAATACTGTCAAGAACTAGGGTAACACACAGCAAAAACAGTTGAATGGAGGCCTGAAATGCCACAATTTGTAGCCCACAGATAGATGAGGCGTGTGACAGAGATACCACACTGTTCAATATGTGGCCTATATTTTTATTTTTTTACAGCAAAATACTGTCAAGAACTAGGGTAACAAAGCAAAAACAGTTGAATCTACAATTTGAAGAACACAATTGAAATTGAAGAACACAATTTGTAGCCCACTGATAGATGAGGCGTGTGACAGAGATACTACACTGTAAAATATGTGGTCTGTATTTTTAATTTTTTTAAAGCAAAATACTGTCATGAGCTAGGGTAATACATTGCAAAAACAGTTGAATGGAGGCCTGAAATGCCACAATTTTTAGCCCACAGATAGATGAGGCATGCGACGGAGATACCACACTGTTGTGAATGGACTTGAAATGAGTTCTGAGCAGAGGC
>VIAB01008383.1:42999-55811 GCA_009801035.1 Oophaga pumilio
CCCTGGTACCCGCGGCTCGTCATTTATAGCTAATGTTTTCCCTATAATCTTGACTCAATTTTATAGCATATTCCAATGTATATTTTATGACTCTTCTGTCTCACATTTCTACCAGTTTTGGGACAGGTCCTTTGTGAACCCATTCTATCAGTACAGTATAATACCATAAAAGATGCACTCAGCAAACAATAGTTGTATAATATAGTTATATGGTGATCCAGAAAAGGAGTTTTATGCGATTTTATAAAAGTTACAGCACAATGCTATTAAATAAAGGAATGACATTACATATCTGTTCAATCCCTGACATCCTGGAGGTCTATTCTTGTCCTGCAGTGGTGACGTTCCATCTATCAATCATGTGAACACCAGATCACTAGCTTCAGCAGGGACATTTGCATGTACGGTCATGACCTCTGAGGCCAGTGTCTGGATGCAGCAGTCACGTGAGTGATGATCGAGACATCATCACTGCAAACCCAGTAGGGAGTGTTGGGATGGCAAGAGTTTCATTGGGTAAGATAAGACTATTTTCTAAAAAAGCAGTCCCATTCAAATTTGTATGTGCTAGACCTGTGTGAATGTGCATGTAGTGTAGTATAGGTGCATACACTCATGGATCACCCTCTTCCCAGATTTCCATCTCTGGTCCTCTTCAGAGTCACGTGGAGGTCCACCTCTCCAGATCCATGTGTGAGCTGAAAGTCGCTTTTACAATGTAAGCCTATCGAGAGTCAGAACTATACTCCACAGAATTACCTTGTAAGGCCGGGGTTAGACATGCGAGAAACTCGCACGAGTCTCCACCACTGCCGCCGGCACACGGACAGGAGCGTGCGGCTACGTGTATTTCTATGCAGCCGCACGCTCTGGTCCCAAGTGCCGGTGGCAGTGCCGGGTATTGACATACGAGACTCGTGCGAGTTTCTCACATGTCTGACCCCGGCCTAAAAGAGAGTTCCGCCTCACACGTGATCCGGAGTTTGGGAACTTCAGTCAGTGACTCAGAAGAGGACTGGAGCAGCGTTGGAAACCAGTGGAGATGGCGATCGGTGAGAACATTAATGCAACTACACTACACATTTTATGGCAGTGCTTCTTAAATCAACAACATTTCCCAACTCTTGGTCAAATTTTGCAAAATCCTGGAAAATCCGTATAACAATGTGCAATGGTCTTCAATTACCGGACACACACGTAATTTGTTTAAACACTGTTGTAGTGAAGGAAAGAAATGTTATTATTTCCTAGCCTCCAAACATTGTACATTCAGCCAAGCAGGACCATCAATTACAATCGCTATTATTAGATAATTACTAAACTAAACAGACAAAGCCCAAAATAGTACAGTGTTATACGATCACATATTCTGTTCACGGCAAGTTTAGTCTAGGAGGTTTCTTTTTTCTAAGGGGTTGACCATTACTTTACATAACTAACTGCCATACATAAGCACTTTACTAAATACTTTGCTTTTCCAAATACTGCAGTAACCTAAGCTGCCCTCCTGGTCAGATGATCTTTGGCAGGGAATCCACTGTCACATCAAAATTTCCCTCAGTTCAGAGCTTTGGAAACTGACAGCTGGGTGTGGCTTGTTATGTGGGTGGGGCTTCATTCAGCAAAGCTCACTCTGCTCCTGTGCATGGTACTGCTGCAGACACAGCCCTCCCTGGAGACCCAGCCCCCTTGTATTTGTATGTATGCAGAAGGGTCTATATACATGTACACACACTGCTGTATACCCAGTGTAATGTATATGCACCATGATGTATTATTATATTACAAGAATACATTCAAAAATTTCTCCCCTTCCAATTGATCAATTCTGTCTATCTATCTATGTATAAAAAAAGCACAGCAGCACTCTGTGAATGCCAAGACATATAGTGTCAATGGAAATAACTTCCAAACACTTTGTCCCTCAGCAAGATGCACTTACAAAAAAAGTGAAGGTTCTTAGCGCATAAATTGGCCAATTCATGTGTGCCCGTCAACCACGGCAAGGTGACACTTCTCTGACGGGTCCTATCATAACCCTTCCATATCCTACTGTACATGCCACTTTCGGGCTAAAAAGTCTACAATAATGTACAAACATGTCTCTCCTGGGCTGCAAGCCTACAATTTGAATTGGCAAGTAGAACTTAGCAGAAAGAGTGATGGGAAATGTAGTCAGAAGGAAAGCAGAGGTATCTGAGGAGGAAGTGATGTCGTGTGACTGCACAGCTGATACCAGAGCACAGGAAACAAAGCAGAAAAGCATCAAATAATATTATCCTTGGATTAAAATGTATATGGGGAACTAGAGGGGCATTTTTGTTAAGAACTTATGAAACCAGTTAAAAGTTAGAGTAGTGGACAATCTCTTTAAGGGACTGGAATGTACCGTAAGTTGCTTTTGTGCATTTTTTATGGAGTACAAATGGTTATAGGCAGCACGGTGGCTCAGTTGCATTGCAGCACTGGGGTCCTGGGTTCAATTCCCACTAAGGACAACATCTGCAAGGAGTTTGTATGTCCTCCCTGTGTTTGTGTGGGTTTCCTCTGGGTACTTCGGTTTCTTCCCACATTACAAAGACATACTGATAGGGAATCTAGATTGTGAGCCCCATCGGGGACAGTGCCAATAATGTCTGTAAAGCGCTGTGGAATTAATAGCTCTATATAAATGAGTAAAATAAATAATTAAATGGTTCTAACAATTACTTAACAAGAAAAAGAGGTTTTATTATACTCACCGGGGGGAAGGAGGGGGGGTTTGATGCGGTCCGGGTGTTGCAAGGCAATGCTGCCCTCCTGCTTGCTTCGTGTCACGCTCCTGCGCAAGCGTATTGATCTGCCCTGTAGAGGGCAGAGCAAAGTACCGCAGTGCGCAGGCGCAGGGAAAGGTCAGAGAGGCCCAGCGCCTGCGCACTGCAGTACTTTGGTCTGCCCTCAACAGGGCAGATCAAATGACAAGAAGCAAGCAGGATGACGACATCGCATGAAGATGGGAGGCGCCGGACCCGGACCTGCGACACCCATCGGACTGCCCTTATACCCCCGGTTGAGTATAATAAAACCTGTTTTTCTTATCTTTCAGGTCAGACCGGGCGCTTATCTACAACATTACAGAATGCTGTAGATAAGCCAAGAACGGCCGTTTAAAGGGTATGCCACACTAAGCAAGATCGCTAACGAGATCGCTACTGCGTCACCATTTATGATGCAGTAGCGATCTCGTTAGCGACTTAGCTGTGTGTAACATGTAGCAGCGATGTGGCCCCTGCTGAGATGTTGCTGATCGCTCATGAACGTTCTGAGCCTTTTTTTGGTCGTTGGTGTCCCGCTGCTGAGCCTGAATCGCTGAGTGTGACACCCATTATGAACGACTTCACCAGCGTCGCAGGTGGGACTAGGTTTTCCCAACGACCGCAGAGGTCGTTATACAGATCGCTGATGAGATGTGTTTGAAATCACAGATCGCTGATGAGTTGTGTTTGGAATCACAGATCGCTGATGAGTTGTATTTGGAATCTAACTAGCAATCACATAGCGATCGCACCAGCGATCTCGCCATGTTAAGTCGTTGTCGTGATCGCTAAGTGTGGCAGTGTCTTTATAGCGGCAAAACAAGGTGACAGGTTCCCTTTAAAATGCCTTAAAAATTGTTCACAATTGTACTTTAGTACCGCATGAATACAAAATCTGTCTCATGTTTTTGCATGGTTGAAGACATTGTTAGTCTAAAAATATGCTAACAAGGAAAAACACAAGGCTCTTTGGATATGCGTCAATTCAGCAAACATTGTATGCCTGTTTTGATGAATTTGTAGCAACAGCACAAAATGAATAAAAAAAATTTTAAAAAAATCAATAAATGCCCCCAAAAAAATCCCAAAAAATGATGTTTTCTCTGTATGGTTATTATCTTTTTTAACGTATTTATGAAACTGCATGTGTGTGCCAGAATGTAGATTATCAGCGCCTGATCAGTAATTATTACCCCCCTAATAACAGAGTTACTTCCCTGGCACATTCACATTTTTTAACTTTGAATTTTTAAATAGTCACAAATAAGTGTGAATGTTCCCACCAATGAAGTGAGGTCGTACTGGGCCACAGGCCATAAAAGGGAGGACAACATGACAGGGTTGAGAGGGATAGAAGGAGCTGTGGGCGGTTAATAGGGTGAGGTATTATAAGGGTTAAAGAGATGTGCGGAGCAAGACTGGGCTGGGGTTTAGTAGGAAGGAGGGTCAAAGTAAAGGGGGCGTCTGGAAGGGGGGGAGCTGCTAGTATAAATAGGGGGAGCCATATTAGTGGGGCAACCATTTTAGGTGCCCCTTAGTAGCTGTGAGAATCTATTTTGGGTACCTGCTATCATGGAGATTGAGTCCATTCTCCAGATGCCGAGGGAGGCCGCAGATTCCCGGGGCGCAGGATGGCTGTAGGCTTCTGTTCAGGGCCTGCTCCAAGGGGTGACGGGGCCCCTCAGCCCCAGCTGAAAGGACGCCGGCCACGAAGAACTAGGCCTCCGGTGCGCCTCAGCCCTGAGGCCACCCCTCGGGTCCGGCACCGCACTAGGAGCCCCTCAGGGACCCTCCGGCCCAAGCGGCGAGCTGCAGTCCAGGAGCTCGCAGGCTGAGAGCCGGGAGGAATCCTGCTACGCGGTGGGGCCTGCATCGAGGGAGGAGTTGTCCTCCCTCTTTTCATCATCGGCGACAGGAGCGCAGGATCCGGGCACAGGTACGGCGGGTGCTCACTCCGGAACGGGCTCCGCTCTGCGCGGTCAAGGGGAGGTGGTAGGCCGACAGGGGTCTGCAGCGCAGGCCTCTCAGCGGAGCGGAGAGGCACTAAGGAGGAGGAGAGATAGCCCCGCCCACCGGCCAGGAAGTAGTGCAGCCGACGGGGAGGACGTGGAAGACCGAGATGCGGCGGGGCGGCAGCCTGGCGTTGTACCCGCTCAGCGGAGGGGTTCAGAGAACGGAGGCCTGAGAGACAGGTGCTTCATTGAGGCACGCTCTGCAATCAAGGGGAGTCAAGCTCCGCCCACTTGCTCGATGCGGCGCGTTTTTTGAATCATGGCGGGCAGCATTTGGCTGGCCTGGGGGGGAGGGAAAACCGGGGTAGCAGTGGGCACTGGGGTCCAGAAGGATCTCAGGATTGCGGGCAACAACCGGCTGGCCTACCAGGGAGAAGCATGGAGCACCTGATGACAGCATAGAGAGAAACGGGTAGCTGGGATCACAGCGCCCAGGCAGCCAGGTGAGACATCATGAATATAATGTTAACCCTTCATTGACTTCCATTGTTAGTAGGGTCCGTATCGGATCTGCGGGGTAAGCTAGTTGAGGTTTAGGGTTATTGTTACATGGCTTATAAGAGTTTGTTCGTTTGTGGGATTCTGGGAATGCTCGGGGTGGGGTTTCACCGACAACAGCTTGGTTGGGTGGCGAGAGTGATCGATGGTTTCAGGGACAATTGGTGAGGCCAATCTTACCGGCCTCGCTTTCAGGGGTGAGTGCAGGCAGGTCGGCGAACAATGTAGCGGCAACCGCTGAAGAGGGAGGGGTATTCGGTTCTGGAGCAGGTTCCATAGATGGGGGGACAGTGAGAAAAATTAATCAGTTCACGTTGACGATACGGCTAGGGGTGAGGTCTACGTATGCTTTGACGGGCCGTTGGGGGCACATTTGAAGCAAGAGGTTAGGGATAAAATATGGAAAGGAGAGTACGTTGAGATATTTTCATTACGTCCGTTGGAGCGCTTCAACCTGGACAGGGTAAGAAGGGAAGATAGCAAGAAGGAAGATGAGGAGAGGAGGAGGTTCCGTTTAATTCCTAGAACCTTTTCCAATTGGTTGCATGCATTCGCTATCTTAGCTAGCGTAATGGGGGAAAAGGCTCCGGAGAATTGTTCGGGCCTTTTTTGTTATATGGATGCAATTGGGGAAGTTTACAGGGTTTATGGGGGACCTGGATGGTTGAGGTATGACGAACAATTTCGTCAGAGAAAGGCGGTGCGGCCTAGCATTTGTTGGGAGCATAAGGACATAGCATTATGGATGAGAGTAATGGCCCCATCAAGATCAGGTCAGAGTAATCAGTCGTTTCAGGGGGGAAACAGGGGTTCAGGACACTTGGTCGCGATGCAAAAAGGTCTGTGTTTTTCCTTTAATGAAGGTTCCTGTAGATTTGGGGGAAAGTGTAAATTTAAGCACGAGTGTTCCTCATGCGGAAGTAGTCACAGGGCGTGTTACAGGGTTGGGAAACAAAGAGGGTCAGATGGAGTAGAAAAAAGGAGTGACTCTGGTACGTCTGGCAGAGATAGCGCTGTTTCTAAATAAGTATACAGACAAGGCGGCAGCGATTTTACTGAGGGAGGGTTTTAGGGATGGGTTTAAAATTCCTTGTGTTGATGTTGAGGTGAGATTTTCAACAAAAAATTTGAAATCAGCAATGCAGTTTCCAGAGGTGGTGTCTGAAAAGTTGACTAAAGAAGTTTCCTTGGGTAGAATGGCAGGGCCCTTTGGATCACCTCCTCTTACCAATTTGAGGGTTTCACCATTGGGTGTGGTGCCGAAGAAGGAGCCTAATAAATTTAGGTTAATCCACCACCTCTCGTTCCCAAAAGGTTTGTCGATGAATGATGGGACTGACCCGCAGTTGTGTTCGGTGATGTACACATCCTTTGATGCGGCCATGGATTGGGTGCGTGTGTGTGGAAAAGGATCTTGGCTAGCAAAGACTGACATTGAGGCGGCTTTTCGGTTGCTACCGGTTCATCCGGATAGAATGCATTTGCTCAGTTGTTTTTGGGATGGACGTTTTTACGTTGATCACCGTTTGCCCATGGGGTGTTCGTTGTCGTGCGCTTATTTCGAGTCCTTTAATACGTTTTTGGAGTGGACTATTAAGGAAGTGTCTAGTTTGGAGTCATGTATTCATTACTTAGATGATTTCTTGTTCATCGGTTCAGCACAGAGTAATGATTGCTCGTTATTGTTAAATTCCATGGAAAGTGTAGCCAAGAGATTTGGAGTTCCACTTGCACAGGAAAAGACGTTGGGTCCTGTTACCTCTGAGTTTCCTGGGCATTGAAATTGATTCAATAAAAATGGAATGCCGGTTACCCGAGGACAAGGTAGTAGACATGAAGTCGGAGGTACGCTGGTTCAGTGTCTTGAAAAAAGTGACATTGCGTGAGGTGCAGTCTCTTCTAGGCAAATTTAATTTTGCATGCCGTATTATGCCTAGGGGGAGGGCATTTTGTCGTAGGTTGTCCCTGGCAACGGTAGGGATTAGATCACCAGGCCACTTTATCAGGTTGAGAAAGAGCTACATGATGATTTGAAAGTCTGGGCACTTTTCCTACATTCTTACAATGGCAGATCTTTGTGGATTGCTCCAGTGGTGTCAGCGGAAGAGTTGGGTCTTTTGGTCGGGCTAGGGGGAGTCAACGGTTTCTGCTTATATTTTCAAGAAGAATGGCTTGTGGAATGTTGGCCACAAGCTTGGAGGGAGGAAGGTTTGTCAACAAATCAGGTGATTCGAGAGATATTTCCCATAATCGTCGCATTGTCATTGTGGGGAAGAGAATTCAGAACCGGAAGATTCATTTTTGGTGTGATTCAACAGGGGCCGTGAGAGCCATAAACTCTTTATCTTCCGCTGATGGTGCCGTCGTAAAAATTCTGCAACATTTAGTTTGGTTAGGTTTGAGTAATAATTTGTGGATTATGGCAAAGGTTAATTCTGGAGTACAGTTCTCTTCTTGAAGCTCCCTCTCATTCACAGTGGGACCGTTTTCGGGAGTTGGCGCCTCAGGAGGCACCAGAATGTCTGATTTGTGCAGCGGATTTATGGAGCCTTCTGTTGGTGCGGTAAGGGAGTTATTATCCAGGTCATTGTCAGTGGGGACCTGGGCTCAATATAAGAAGTCGGGAGGAATGGTTTTAAGTTTAGGGGTTTAAGGGATTTAACGAAATCCTTTTTGGTCTTGCAAGCTGTCAAGGGCTGGAAGAAAGGTTGGAAAGTTTTGGATGGAAGACGCCCAGTGTCGTACGAGATTTTCGTTTCATTAGTTTTTATTAGAAGTTTTTCATATTGTAACAAACATACAAACCAAAAGTAATAAGATTCGAGATTTTGTTATTATTGAATGAACAGTTGAAAAAAGTTGGTTTTTCTCATTGGGAATTGGCTCTTTTTTGGTTGGCATTTTCTTTGGCCTTTTTCGGGGCTTTTTGTTTAGGTGAGTTAGTTAGTCCATCTAAGATCAGAAAAAGGGGGCTTATGAGGCAGGAAGTGGATATTTTTGGGGATAGTGTGGTTATATTTATTCGTAGGTCTAAAACTGACAGAGAGGGAAAAGGTTGTAAGTTAGTACTCTTTGAGGTCAGGGGTTCACCCGTGTGTCCGGTGATGTGTATAAATAGTTTTGTAGGGAGCTTCGGACCTGCGGATTCTCCACTTTTGGTACATGAAGACGGATCGTTTCTGTCGCGTTTTCAGTTTGTGGCAGTATTTCGGTTTTGCTTGGAAAAGGGGGGTATTTTGGCAAAAAATTATAGTGGCGATTCATTTCGGATCGGGGTGGCTACAGAAGCGGCAAAGAGAGGTTTAGGTGATGAGGTGGTGAAGAGAATTGGGCGATGGGAATCGGTGAGGTTTCGTTCTTATGTTCGCCCTGAGTTGGTACAATTTCCGTGTTTCATGCTCAGTTTTTTACTTGGTTGTTGTATTTTGTTTACTTTTCAGAGCTTGGATGTACACTCTGTTGGATTATGTGGCACTCGTTTGTTTTTTGGGCAGCATTGAGAGCAGCAGTTCGTCCGGACGGGAGGCAGCTAGGTGTGCCGCGTGATGTAGTACCCAGCCGGGGCATGGTCTGGAAACAGCTGCTTCCGGAGTTTCACAGATTTGTAAGACTTGACCGAGCTCCAGAATTACTGGTAGTACATTTTGGGGGTAATGACTTGGGTAAGCGGCCATGCCGCGAATTGATTTAACGATATCAAATTTGACATGCTGCGATTGTGGTCCATGTTTCCTAAGTTGCTGGTAATTTGGTCAGATATTATTCCAAGAAAGGTTTGGCAGGGAGCTCGATCTGTTCAGGGGGTTAACAGGGCCAGAATCGAGTTAAACAGGGCGGTTTCACATTTTTATGGTGAGGAATGGGGCGATTGTAGTTCGTCGTGTAGACTTGGAAGCTGGAACAGGTGAATTTTGGAGGAAGGTGTTATGATTTGGTAGCTGAGGAGAGCAGGCAAAAAGGAAATACACCAGAGCAGTTGGAAACTATGAGATTGCAGTACCCTGACTAACCACCACAACTAGAGGCAGCCGTGGAGCGTTCCTACGTTGGTCCTAGACACCTCGTCACAGCCTGAGAAACTAACTACACCTAAAGATAGAAAGAGGAAAGCTATCTGCCCCACAGCAGATCCCCAAAGAACATAGAAAGCCCCCAAACATGTAATGGCGGTTAGACAAGAAATACTGACACAGACAGAAAATAGTATGAGCAAACGTTGGGGCCCAAACTTACTAAATAGAAAAGGATAGGAAGGGCACTTACTGCAATCCCAAAAAACCCTGAAAAGCACCAACTCTACTAATTTCAAAAACACCTGAGATCACACGACCTCTACCACCTAAATTAGTTCTCTGGTGTAACCAAAAACAAAACAGCAGCCACTGAAAAAACTGGAAAAAGCAAATGTACAAACATCAGTGGCTGAACTGAACTGAGAGGGCAAAAGCCCCCAGAGGGGAACCTGAAGGCCCCCACAGAAGTGCAGGACAAAATGCAAAAATCAAGCACAAAAACAAAAAGAAGAAAATGTCTTATCTGTTAGCAGGAGATTCAGACACGACACAGCAGGCTACCAAGGAAACAGGAATCACTGATTGAGACCAGAACAATTGATCATCGGCAACCCTGATGGGAAGGCGACTCCCTTATATAAGACCAGTCAGTAACACCTGATTCCCAATCCTCACAATCTTCACTGGACAGTCCAGTACCGTTTGTAACCACCAGAGGGAGCTTCTGCTCAGAACTCATTTCCAGCCTATTCACAACAGGAAGGATGGGATTCACCTCAATGCTGTGGGGTTGGATATGTGGTGCTTGGCGGTGCAGGAAGGCATATAAAAGGTTTGAAGGTGTGGAAGGACACAAATGTTTGAGGAGTCAAAACATTTGTGTTGGTGGTCCTCGAAGTTGGTGAAGCTGGCGGCTCTGGGGGGGATCGGAAGAGGTCCTGGACTTCCTCCAGCGTGGACACAAGTGGATGGGTATTTTAAGTATCCCGAGGAAGGGATAAAGGGGACCCGGGTTATATGGTAATGGATTCTGGCCAGGAGGGTTGTACTTGCTGCCTCCGAGCTGGTGCTTAATAGCTGGAGGTAAGAATCGACCTGGGGCCAAGTTGGTTTATTAACTTCATGAGATTTTGGATTTGGGGCTTCGAGGACCGCCCCTCAGGGTTGTTGCATTGTAAAATGTTTGTTAATATGTTAAATAAATGGCTGCTGTGGCCAACTTATCCAAAATATCATGTGTGATGGTCATTATTTATTTAACCCCTCGAGAGATAGGGGCTTAAGGGCGAGTAGAGATGGGCTTTATTGGTTTGAATAGGGGTAAGGGGGCGTAGAAGCTCTGAAGAGCCTCGAATACCCCTTTGTCAAGTGAGGCCGTACATAAAAGTGAGGACGACATGACAGGGTTGAGAGGGATAGAAAGAGTTGTGGGCGGTTAATAGGGTGAGGTATTGTAAGGGTTTAAGAGATGTGCGGAGCAGGACTGGGCTGGGGTTTAGTAGGAAGGAGGGTCAAAGAAAGGGGGGGGTCTGGAAGGGGGGGAGCTGTTAGTATAAATAGGAGAAGCCATCTTAGTGGGGCAACCATTTTAGGTGCCCCTTAGTAGCTGTGAGAATCTCCCACCCACCCTCTTATATCTTATTGTTGGCTGATGGGTGTCTTTAATTCATTTGGTTTTGTGGAGCTGTTCGACTAGTATGGGTATCCAAAGTAAGTGTTTTAATATTTACTTGTCTTGTCTTTTGTCACTGCAGTAGGGCGTGGGGGTGGTCCTCGTAGTTGGTGAAGCTGGTGGCTCTGGGGAGTGGGGATCGGAAGAGGTCCTGGACTCCCTCCAGCGTAGACACAAGTGGACGGGTATTTTAAGTATCCCGAGGAAGGGATAAAAGGGACCCGGGTAATATGGTAATGGATTCTGGCCAGGCGGGTTGTACTTGCTGCCTCCGAGCTGGTGATTAATGGCTGGAGGCAAGACTCGACCTGGGGCCAAGTTGGTTTATTAACTTCATACGTTTTTGGTTTCGGGGCTTCGAGGACCGCCCCTCCGGGTTGTTATATTGTAAAATGTTTGTTAATATTAATGGCTGCCGTGGCCAAATTATCCAAAATATCATGTGTGATGGTCATTATTTAACCCCTCGAGGGATAGGGGCCTAAGGGCGTGTAGAGATGGGCTTTATTGGTTTGAATAGGGGTAAGGGGGCGTAGAAGCTCTGAAGAGTCTCGAATACCCCTTTGTCAAGGGTCTCCGACCACATAGAGACTGTAGTGCTATAAAAAAAAAATGTGCTAAATTTCCCAATAATTGTGCAGCCACATTTATCAATTTGGTTCTAAGAAAGATTCCTCTCATGATTATTCTCTCCCAATAGCTGGTATAATTGATGTACCTCTTCCTTGCCTAACATTGCCCATCAAATCACATACAGTCAGTGCTATTACTATGCACACAAAAAAACGAAAACAATATGTTTCGAAAAGCATATAATATTTTCTGAGAGAAAAGAATGCATTAACCTCATTACCATGTTCCTGCCTTAGATTTACAGCTGCTAGCTTGGCAAATATTTTGGGCAGTAATAGGATAGTAAACTATATAATAATGATCATTTCTGTGCACAGCAGGAATCATGCCAGAGGCACATAGAGGAGCTGCCCATGAAATCTCACCACTGAATGTGCAGAAGAACAATAGCAACCCTATATCTAGAACTTCAGTGCGTCATCAGACATACGTCCATACTAATGATGGAAACAATATCTGTCTATGGCTCTTCACATAACATTTTAAACTGAATGTAATGGCTGCTTATGTTTTTCAGGAAGGCAAATGTTTCCTATGAAGAATATAGCAAGTAAGGCTGGTTTAACATATCGGTGCTTCGTGACAAAAAACTTGTTAGCCTCATAGGCATATATAAATTTGTCAAATTCAGGTCAGGAGATTTGTGGCCAGTCCGTGCATTGCAGTCTGTACTCAAAGCATGTATGAAAATGGCCTAAATGTTGTAAGATGTAAAAAGGGAACATGATGTAAGATGGGTCTGGAGAACTTTCAAAGACCATGTCGGTCCTGAGCCTCTATTAATAGAGAGTTGAATTAGAGATGACATAGTTGACTGCCTGGTTTCATGGGACTTTCATTCAGTGAGAGGTGAAGGGGAAGCAGTGAGAGGGCATAGATCAGTTAATTAAATGCACCTTTTACTTTTAAACTATGTGTGATATTATAATAGAAGCACTCATAACAAAAATGTTATCCTCTAAAGCTTTTTAGATATGTGTGTAGTGTTGGTGCATTAAATTATTTAGAGATTGCTGTCTTTCCTAGTTTACAGCGCAGCTCCGGTCCTCTACTGACGAACATGCCTTTAATTCTGACAAAGCAGATCACAGGAGTATTATGTGTGAACCAGAAGTCTCTTTTACAATGGGCACTGGCGGACACAAAGAGAAAAGGGCCCCTGTGCAAGAATTGTACATGGGCCCATTAC
>VIAB01008384.1:42756-55634 GCA_009801035.1 Oophaga pumilio
TTTCACAGAAGTTTGATTTACTTGGAGTTATATAAGTGTTCCCTTTATTTTTTGAGCAGTGTATATTTTTTTGTTTTGTTCCAAGCTGGTACTGTATGCTAAATGGGTAAGAAAAAGTGAATTATACATAAGCACAGATAAGCTGGGTTTGTATACTATATTACATTAATATTTTATTGTACACAGGAATAGGCTGCCTAGTACAATATTTTTACTGGAATTCCAGACAATAAAAAAGTCTTTTAAATGAGGCTGCATTTCCTCTCTGAAACAGATAGCTATTATAGTTGAAATGTGAAAAAGTCATACAGTGAGGAATCTTAAATGAAAAAATGCCAGCAATCCAACAAGATAGCATGTATGCCAATGAGAATGCTACTAAATAAAAAAAGGCCTACAGCATAAAGAGAATACCTGTTCTGCAGCAGTCTCCCTCCCCTGAACACAACTAAGGTATTATAAACAACAACAAAAAATTGCTGCAGTTCCGAACATTTGGCTGTGGGTAATGTAAGAGGAATGGAGGTGCTGGTAGTAAGTATAAAAATTATCGATCAGTTCTTGTTCAAAACAATGACAAAAAATCGGAAAAGCGGAAAGGATATGCAATCAAGCCAAAAGTGTTGACACCCTTGATATTGTTCAAGAAAAAGAAGTATTTCTCCCAGAAAATTACTGCAATTACACATCTTTTGTTATATTGTTTATTTCCTTTGTGCATATTGGAACACAAAAAAAATGAGGAAAAAAAAAAGGCAAACTGGACATCATTTCACACAAAACCCCAAAAATAGTCCGGACAAAATTGTTGGTACCCGCTACTTAATATTTGGTTGCACACCCTTTGGAATAAATAACTGCCATGAATTACTTCCTTTAAACATCAACAAGCTTATTACACTTAACAACTGGAATTTTTTACCACACTTTTGCAAACTGCTCCAGGTCTCCATATTTGAAGGGTGCCTTCTCCCAACAGCAATTTTAAGATCTCTCTCGACATGTGTTCAATGGGATTTAGATCCTGAATCATTGCTGGCCACATCAGAACTCTCCAGCACTTTGTTTCCATTCATTTCTGGGTGCTTCTTGAAGTATTTTTGGGGTCATTGTCCGGCTGGAAGACTGATGACCTAGGACGCAAATTCAGCTTTCTGACATTGGGCATTAGATTGCGACCCAAAATCCTTTGGTAATCTTAAGATTTCACAATGCCTTGCACAAAGTCAAGGCACCCAGTGCCAGATGTAACCCCAAAACATCTTTCCTGTAGGTACTGTGTTCTTTTCTTTGTACGCCTCATTCAATTTTTGGTAAATAGTAGAATGATGTATTTTACCAAAAAGCCCTATCTTGGGCTCATTTGTCCACAAGACACTTTACCAGAAGGATTTTGGTTTACTCACGTACATTTTGGCAAACTTTTATGTCTGTGTGTCAGCAGTGAGGTCCTCCTGGGTCTCCTGTCATAGCCTTTAATTTCATTCAACTGTTGGCAGATAGTTAATACTGATGCACCCTGAGCCTGCAGAACAGTTTGCATTTCTTCTCAACTTGAATGGGGCTGCTTATCCACCATCCAGGCTATCCTGCGTTGCAACCTTTCATCAATTATGCTATGCCGTCCAAATCGAGGGAGATTAGCTACTTTGCCTTAAGTTGTACACTGATTATGTTACACACTGTGGACAAAGGAACATTAAGATCAATGGAGATGAACTTGTAACCTTGAGACTGTTGTTACTGTTCAACAATTTTGGTTCTCAAGTCCCCAGACAGTTCTCCTCTTTCTGTTCTCTATGCTTAGTGTGGCACACACAATGCAAATATTGAGTCAACTTCTCCCCTTTTTTTAACTGGTTTCAGGTGTAATTTTCATATTGCCCACACGTTACTTGCCACAGGTGAGTTTGAATTAAGCATCACATACTTGAAACAAATTTCTTTACCCACAATTTTGAAAAGGTGCCAACAATTTTGTCAGGCCCATTTAGGTGGTTTTGTGGGAAACTATGTCCAACTTGCCTTTTTTCTCTCTGTTTTTATGTGTTCCAAAACACACAAAGGAAATAAACATGTGTATACCAAAACACGTGTAATTACAATAATGTTCTGGGAGAAATTAATTTTCTGGAACAATTTCAAAGGTGCCAACACTTTCGGTCACTATTGTATGTTTGAAGGTAAAACCTACACTGTTACCAATTTTACATATTTTATTCTTAATTTATGCCCAAAACTAAATTCAGAATTCAGATGGTTTCTTGTTAAGAGAGTGTGATGTCAAAACAGTCAAGCTGCCTATACATATAAGATGTGGCTCACGGGCCCATGAGGTGTGGCTTGCAACTGTCTGTCAGCTTAGTGCATTAGCACTAGATATAGCAAACAGCTATGAAGAGCAGGTCTCTGGTTGGGGACTTTTGAGAGTATCCTGGCACAGACGAACAAATCAAAATGCACATATAATGGCTTAAGGGTTGGAGAGATAAATTAGGTAAAGTGAACAGGAGATAAGATGATACTGCCAGTTAATAGGTTGCCTGAAATAATAGTGTGGTAGGAACACCTGATGTGAGATTACCAATTGGGGGTAAAGTGAAGAACCTTGAAAGTAAGGGTACTGCCTTAGTGTGACCGTGTGATATTTATGGGGATGTTTTGGCTGTTATACCAGTAATGTGGTCTCTGGATATCACTACTGTGATTGTTAGGGGTGAGCAGTATCTGGATATCACATCTCGGGGAAGGGTGAGAGGGGCTCAGAATGTGGCTCACGACCCTCTCTCAGAGCTGAAAGTGTTACTCAAGGTAAAGGTACTGTCACACTAAGCAAGATCGCTAACGAGATCGCTAAAGAGTCAGCGATTTTATGATGCAGTAGCGATCTCGTTAGCGACGCAGCTGTGTGTGACATGTAGCGGCAATGTGGCCCACGCTGCGATGTCGTTGATCGCTTATGAACGTTCTGAGCCGTTTTTTGGTCGTTGGTTTCCCGCTGGTGAGCCTGAATCGCTGAGTGTGACACCCTTTATGAACGACTTTACCAGCGTCGCAGGTGGGACTAGGTTTTCCCAACGACCGCAGAGGTCGTTATTCAGATCGCTGATCTCTGATGAGATCTTTTTGTTTGGAAGCTAACTAGCGACCACATAGCGATCGAACCAACGATCTCGCCAGGTTGTGTCGTTTACGTGATCGCTGGTGCGATCGCTAAGTGTGACAGTGCCTTAAGAAAGGTTGGCGACCACTGCATAAGATCATTGCTGACCCTGATAATTGGATTGAGCAGCCAAGTATTCAAAATGTGTGAAAGTCTCTTCTGATGGCAAGTGCAAGGTAAAAATATCACGCATGTTGGATTTCAGAATATATGTTTCTTCGTTCTTCTGGAAGATAATGCACTGTTAGAGGACCAAGGAAAATGTGCATGTTTATAATGAAGTTTTGGTGTAGTAGGAGCATTAAACTCTGAATTAAATGTGATAATATAAAAAAGAAATTCACCTTTACATACTAGAACTAAACTGTTAGATTACAGTGTAATGGCTCCTTTAGCCCTCTTTCAGACATCAGTGTGTCCGGTACGTGTGGTGACAGTTTTTACACGTACCAGAGACACTCATCATTCTCCCCTGCTCGCGCTGATCCCCGGCACTGGGGAACAGCGCTAACTGTACCGCTGCTTCCCAGGCGCCACACAGTTGCCACACGTATGCCATAAGTATTGGGACACCTCCAGTATTGGATTCCTGGTGGAAATATCAGGACGTGTGAAACAGGCCTTAAACTGCCCAACCTAGACCAAAGAACACTAGTCAGCAATATACAAGCCAAAGGGCGGTCGTTAAATGGCCTGTTCAGACATACTGACACAGAAACACTGTTAATACAATTATTCTGTTTGCATAGATTGTCATAGTTTTCGGCAGCACATCACCTGATTTAACTGGACTATTTGCTGCCAATGATGACGATTTTAATGGCAACATAAAAATCATTGCACCTGACAAATGAGCATTTTGCTATTCATCAGTGATTGCCAGCCTGTTTAGAATGAATGAGATTTACAATAGTCACTCATTTGTCAATAATTTGCTCATCTAATCTAAAGGGGCCATAATGGAGCTCGTTGTGCTGTCAGTTGATTTACACAAGTACATCTGTAAAATGGAAGAAACATCAAGAAAGGAAAGCTACAAAATTTACATTTTTTGCAAAATTACTAACCGTTTTAAAAGGCTGAATAATGCTTTACGTTTACATCTCTACTCATTACTATCAACTGATTGACATTAAAGAAAACAGAAAAAAAAACACTTGGAAACATGTCCTGTTCCTTTAATATTATATCATGGTATCTTATACAAGGATCAGATGTCACTGTACTGTAGGAGGGAGAATAATTCAGGATCTATGGAAAACTGTCAGATCAGAAGCCATAAACAATGTGATTCTGCAGCCACAAGGCAGAATGGGACTGTTAATGCAACCATACCATCTCTGCTACCTAAGTGAAAATGCCCAAAACTTGTGTCCCTTCACTAAATATGTTCATACTCATTACCTGAATTAAAGAAGAGTAATAAGGCCCATCATCTTCCTAGTTTGCTAACCTTATGGGACCTGCAAAGAAAGTGAGGCTCATATAGGTTAAAACTGTCTATAAGGCCGGTTTCACAAGTCCTGATATATCCGGTACCAGGAAAAAATGGTACCAGAGATGACAGTGCCCATGTGTGTAATACTTGCAGCACACATGTGCTGCATCAGGATCACACGCATGGGTGCCAGGGAAGCAGAGGTACAATAAGCGCTGTTCCCTGGCACCGTGTGCTCTAATCATTCTCTCCTACTCTGCCGACAATCAGCGCACGAACAGGGGAGAATGATGAGAATTATATTCAAGTTAGAACACTGACAGCAGGTGGCGACTGATGGGACTATTACTCCCATCAGCCTACATCTGCTGCTGCTATAAATAATTAAATAAATGAATGAAAAAGCTGGCGTGGGTTCCCTTGTATTTTCTATGAATATTATTGGCCCTCCAGCCTAAAAATAGTAGCCAGCAGACGTCCAGAAAAGGCACATCTATTAGATGCACCAATTCTGGGGCTTTGCCCGGCTCTTTGCCCTGTAGCGGTGGCAAGTGGGGTTCATATTTGTGGGGTTGATGTCACCTTTGTATTGTCAGGTGACATCAAGCCCACGGCTTAGTAATGGAGAGGCGTCTATAAGACGCCTCTCTTACTAATCCTATAGTTGTACTGTAAATAAAGACACAGCCAGAATAAAGTCTGTTATTAGAAATAAAGCAAAACATACTTTTCCATTTTTAATTTAAAAAAATAAACGTAGTTAATCACACCTAGCGCCTAATTCTACTGAATCCCTCATCTCCTGTAATAAAACAAAAATAAAAAAAAACCATATCCCTCACCTGTCCGTTGTTCTGTCCCACACCGTAATCCATGTCTGGGGGATAAATAGTTTTCAACCTGCACAATGCCAAGAAGCGACCGTCCTGGCTGAGAACCACTGATGAATGAGCTGCTGCGAGCACAGCCTCAGTGACTGGTGATGTCATGGAGATTACCACCAGTCACTGAGGCTATGTTCCCAGCCGGGCTGAACTGCAGTGACCTCTGCACTGTGGGAAAAAGTTGCTCTGTCCCACGCCGTAATCCATGTTTGGAGGATAAATAGTTTTCAACCTGGACGGTGCCAAGATATGACAGCAGATCACCATGAGAATTTCTCACAGTGATCTGTGGTCAACTCACTGAGCTGAACTGCGGTGACCTCATCACTGATTTTTCCCATGGTGCTGAGTTCACCGCAGTTCAGACATGCTGGGAATGCAGCCTCACTGACCAGCGGTAACCTCGATTACCTCACAGCAGCTCATTCACCAGTGGTTCTCAGCCTGGGAGGTCGCATCTTGGCACTATCCAGGTTGAAAACTATTTATTCCCAGACATGGATTACGGCGTGGGACAGAACATCAGATAGGTGAGAGATATTGTTGTTTTTTAATTTTAGCTTGATTACAGGAGATGAGGGATTCAGTGGAATGGGCGTTAGGTGAGTATAACTGTGTTTGTTATTTTTAAATAAAAATACCAGCCCCCAGTTGTCAGCTTTAGCAAGGCTGGTTGTCAAAAATCGGGGGGGGCACCCGGTGCCTTTTCTTTTAAATTATTTATTTAAATGAATAAAAAAACTGCGTGGGTACCCCTCTATTCTTGATAACCAGCCTTGCTGAAGCTGACAGCTGAGGGTTGCAGCCTCCAGCTGTGAGTTTTGCCTGGCTGGTAATAGAAAATACAGGGGAACCCAGGCCGGATTTTTCATTTATTTATAGCTGAGGCGGCGGGTGAGGAATACTTCCTGCTATCGCTGTCATTAGCTGCAGCAGGTGTAGGCTGATGGAAGTAATAGTCCCATCAGCCGCCGCCTACTGTCATTGTTCCTTGAATACAACTCTCATCATACTCCTCTGCTCTTACTGATTGCCGGCAGATCAGGGGAGAATGATGAGTGCTGTCGTCAGCACCCGGCGCCAGGGAACAGCGCTTACTGTACCGCTGCTTCTCAGGCACCGGGATGTGTTACACTGATGACATCCCAGTGAGTCATCCGTGTGCACGTGTGCAGGATGTTTTGGCACTCTTGTTGACGGTAAAAAACGTCTACATGTGGGTCACACGGACAAACAGTCTGTGGAAACACACAGACATGTGCACAGCAACATAGATTTGAATATGTCTACATGTGTCATTGTTTCCGGTACGTGTGAAAACTGTCACCACACATACCAGAGACATGGATGTTTGAAAGAGCCCTCAGAGAAAGTAACAAGGCTACCTTGATTATGGCTCTCTGATTCTTGGGACCATACTCGGACTGGCCCATGGGAGAAAGCAGGAGAATCCTCCGGTGGGCCCCTGTGCAAGAGTGGGCTACCACCCTCTTGTAAGAGCAGTACTGGGAACAATATACTTAATTCACTATGTACAAACAAAGGCAGCATCTTATTCATTTAACCCCTTCACCACCTTTTTCCCTTTTTGAGTTTCCGGGTTTTTTTTGCTCCACTTCTTCCCAGAGCCATAACTTTTATTTTTCAGTCAATATGGCCACGTGAGGGCTTGTTTTTTGCAGGACAAGTTGTACTTTTGAGTGACACCATTGGTTTTGCTATATAATGTAGTGGAAAATGGGAAAAAAAATTAAAGTGCGGTGAAATTGCAAAAAAAAAGTACAATTCCACAATTGTTATTTTTTTTTACCATGTTCACTAAATGCTAAAACTGACCTGCCATTAGGATTCTCCAGGTCATTACGAGTTTGAAGATGCCAAACATGTATAGGTTCTGCTTTATTTAAGTGGTGAAAAAAAAATCCAAAGTTTCTCTAAAAAAAAAAAAAAAAAAAAAAAGTCGAAATTTACCTAGACCAGTAGCTTAACCATTTTTCAGGACCTAGGGCTGGGTGATGCCTCTGCGGTCTCCCATTCGGGCTCGGCTGCTGCTCAGCATAGATGTCGGTCCAAGCATCTTGCTAAGGCTCGTGGTGTACACTTGGTTACTGCTGGCTCTTCAGCCAAGTCCTTAGCATGGCACTCTGGAGCCTAAGTCTGGAGATCACCTTACTGAGCATATCCGTAATGTGGCGTCTTCCTATTGGTGGTCGGACGCCATCTGCTCTGGTGATGTTGCAGCTCCGGATTGGCCCACGGGCGATGCCTCGACCGACTGGGCGTGAGTGTTTGGGGTGGAGCCTTATAATAATCTATAATAATAATCTTTATTTTTATATTGCGCTAACATATTCCGCAGCGCTTTACAGTTTGCACACATTATCGTCGCTGTCCCCGATGGGGCTCACAATCTAGATTCCCTATCAGTATCTTTTTGGAGTGTGGGAGGAAACCGGAGAACACGGAGGAAACCCACGCAAGCACGGGGAGAACATACAAACTCCTTGCAGATGTTGTCCTTGGTGGGATTCGAACCCAGGACTCCAGCGCTGCAAGGTTGCAGTGCTATCCACTGAACCACCGTGCATGCCCTTATGTATAAAAGGCTTTCAGTGGGGCCTGTGGGAGCGCTAGTATCATTCATGGTTGGTGTGTGTGAGTGGATACGCTACCACTGTGTGTGTGTGTTAGCTACTGTCTTAGGCATGGTTTTTGGCCCCACTTGGCATAGCACCTGTTTCGGCCACGTGTGCCGTTAGCACGGGTCAGTCTCAGGGCAATTTCCAACCATTAGAGCTTTTGCTCCCCTGTGTGTTCTACAGGGTTTTCTCCTTGTGTCTTTTTGAGTTTTTTGGCACGGGTCAGTTACAGAGCGAGCTCAACCCTTTAGCTCTAATCGCTATGTCAAGCTAACAGAGCTGTGTATAGTGCGCACTGTTATACTGCGTGGAGTTAACGCAGTTGTACTAGGGTACGCTCTGTTTAGTTCCGCCATTTTACATACTAGCAACAGTTTACATTTCTGCACGGTGGACCCCGGGTTGCAATCGCAACTTATTATTTTTTACTTTGTGTGATCCGCCAACCCTAACAGATATGCTCTTTTGATTGACGATAATTGCATTTTAATGCAATGTTGTGGTGGCCAAAATAATGTAATTCTGGCGTTTTTAATCTTTTTGTTGTTACAAATCGAATTAATTTGTTTTATATCTTGATAGATCGGGCAATTCTGAACTCAGTGATATCAAGTAAGTTCTTATTTAATTGTTTTATTTTGAATGGTGCGAATGGGGGTAATTTAAACTGATATATATATATATATTTCAATATTTAAAAAAAAATCTTACTTTTCACTTGCTTCAATAGTCTCCATGGGAGTTGCAATCATCTGATCGCCTGTGCTATATACAGAGATTGACAGCGGCAATTAACATGTTAACCGCAGCGGGTGGGTCACGGTTCCACCCGCGGCTGTTAGGGGCACATGTCAGCTAATGAAATCAGCTGACATGTGCTGGAAAAGTTGCAGGCTCATCACCGGAGCCCGCAGCAAACAGAGTGAGGCAACCTATACGTCTAAATTCGGAAAGGGGTTAACAATCTACCCAGTTGTTATATATAAATTTGTGATTGAGGATAATGTCACATTTGCATGTAGCTGAAAAGTGGAGTTGGTTACTGGAGGGCCCTTGGCACCCCAGACTGAAACTGCTAGGGGTCCACAGAATATATGAAAAACTTCTATATAGTCACCCATGTAATGTGCCATCTGTCCAGCTATGGTTTACTGTACACCTTACAGAACTAAGTGTTCTGGTAACTGTGAAGACAGTCAATCTATAACACCATTCTATATCCGGCTTTTGGAAGCAATTTGACCATTTAGGTTTTCACATCACAACTACACTATAGAGACAAGCGTGCGTCTGTAAGGAAGGTCAGTGAGTGTAATTGCTGTAGAGATTACTATGCATTTACCTCTCACTGGGAGAAGGAACCAGGGAAAGCTGGCTGTAAGGAGACTTCCTTGTGATGGGTGACAGCAGAATGATCATGTAGCAACCTCTCTCCAGCGTCAGGAGCATGGCAGGAAATGTGAACTAATTAGCCATCACTTTGCTGCATTTCCATCAAGGGCACCATATAATGCTCACCAGGGTGAGCTCACCAGGGACCAAACAAAGACACAGGGAAAAAGTGACCAACACGACACGCGTCCACTATCGAATAAAGCAGTACATCATTAAAGCCATGTACCACAGCTCAGAATATTGAACAGATGCTGCTCACGTTTCAATCAATTTATGTGAGAACATTAGTTAAGAGAAGGAAGAACTGATAAAAAAACTGCAGTCTGTATCTAAGATAACTGGATTACATTTTAATACCCAGTAAGCAAATTGTCTCTTCAGAGAGGAAGAGGACTAGCACTCTAGCGCCACCTATTGGAAGTAGCAATCCTTAAAGTCCATGTCGACCCTTTAACGAGCCTTGTCACATGACTTAGGATAAAAGCCAAACCAGAAAATTTGTTTGTAATTTTCTCATGTACCTATAAATCCACGTAGGGTATGCATTAAAAACCATCGCCGGCTACAGCAGATCACAGTCTGATGTGTCAGAGACGCAAGCTGTCAGTGACAGATACCGCTCGTCCCCCTGCTGTGCGGTCAATAGTGCTTACATATAATAAACCCCCTAAGACCTTCTGTTTTTTTCATAGTATCAAACATTACTGATTGTGGAGCATCTTTTCATGGGGTTATTCCTCCTGGAAATTTAGTATATGAATTGTTTCTAAAAATGTAACAATTTCTTAGTTATTCCTCTGGAAAATATATGAATAATCTGCTTCTTGTGTCTGTACAGAATAACACTAGCAGCGCTGACTGTTACCAGCAGCCTGTCTAACCATTGCTGGGAACACTGGGATGTCAATTTAGTCATAAATTTGTAGGAGTTATGGAACAGCGCATTGCAGAATGTAAAGAAAAGGCTTCCCATAAGTGTCACATTATGGCAATTAGGGGTGTGAAAAAGGGTATATATGAGTGGTAATGTGTCCTCTTTAAAGGGGTGTCTCATCTTCATAGATGGGTAACATTTCTATAATAAGTTTTATAAAAGCGAAGCAACTTAATTTATCTCTTATTAGAAATCTCTCCAGTTTTGAGAATGGAATGAATTTATAATTCTATAGTTTATAGTTTGCAGCTGATCGTTGGCCACCTCTGCAGTCCATCAGTGGAGGCCAGTCTCCTTGGCAACGAATGCATGCTTACAAGCTCTTTCTGCAAGAGCTGCTCTGAAGCTAGTGAGACCACTGGATTCATTCAGCTTCAGTGGAATTGTGCTCCGTTTTTGCTGTAGAGGCATCTCTGCTTCCGCACAATTCGGTACAGCGGTACAGTCTAAAATGGCAATCATCAAGAGCACACCACCCACCAGCAAGCAGGACCAAACAGATCATTGGTGCAACAGGGTCAAAAGAGGTAAGGGGGCCCATATCCACCTCTAAAATGGTGGAATTGTGCAATTTGGACTGCAAAAGAGCAGTTCTTGCACAGTGGCCCTTTTCTGTCTGTGTCCGCCAACGGTATGGGAATCTGCAGCTCTTGGCTTCTTGTAGATTTCATATAACACTGGGCACGGTCACATATTCATTACATAATGAATATATGACAAGAAATGCATACAGAGTTTCACAGTGTCCGTTTTTACTCGTGTTCCATTATCGACCCCACCTTTGGAGATACTGAAACCGGGTTAAGGCAACGTTCACATGCAGCATTTTGGCTTTTTCTGCAGCCAAAACACATTCACTTGGCTGCAGAAATTCTGTTCAAATGACCGCTTTGTGGTGTTTTCCTGCAGTGTTTATTGGGTGAGGATTATGTGTGATTTGTCTATAGTACATGCTTAATAAAGTTAGTTTTATTTACCAAAAACACCACAAAAATGCTGCAAAATCATGTTTCTTGCACTTTCTCATTGTATTTTATGGGTTAAAAAAAAAACGCTACAAAGCATTGACATGCTGCAGATTTAAAAAACGCTGCCGTTCTCCAAAAAATTCAGGGAAGAAAAAAAAAACAAATGTGCATGAGATTTCTGAAAGGTTATAGCTTTTGCTAGAACTGTAAAAAAAGTAGCTTTTACAGTGGCTTGCAGAAGTATTCAAGCCCTTTACTTTTTGACTTATTTTCGGAATCCGATTTGTGTGTGATACATCAGCCTAAATAGACTAATTTGGTGAAGTGACAAAAATATAGGCAAAATTTAAATTTATAGGATCAAATACGGTAACTAAAATTTGGCAGGTGCATATGTACTCACCCCTTTTGCTTTCAACCCCTAAAAATTTCTAGTACAAGCAATTACCTTCATAAGTCACATTCTTTGTAATAGGAAGTCCGCCTGTGTGCAATCTAAGTGTCACATGTCTGTCAGTATATACACTTTACCTTTTCTGAAAGCCCACAGAGGCAACACCATTAACCAAAAGCCACCGCTACCCAAACACCACCATGAAGACCAAGGAGATCTCCAAACAAGTCAGGGACAAAGTTTTTGAGAAGTAGAAGTCAGGGTTAGGTGATAAAAAAAATTAAACAGAGGGACAGCATAGAGACCAAAGGTAAGCCTGAAGGAGATGCAGCGTTCCCAAGCAGAGACTGGGGTACCTGTCCATACGACCACAATAAGCCATACACTCCATAGAGGTGGGCTTTATGGAAGAGTGGGTTAGAACAAAGCTTTCACTTACAAAAATTGTAAAGCTTGTTTTGAGTTTTCCAAAGACATTTCGGAGACTCCCTAAATGTATGGAGGAAGGTACTGTGGTCGGATGAGACCAAAATTGAACTTTTTGGCTACCAAAGTAAACTAACACAGCCCAGACCTTAATCCAACTGAGAATCTATGATCAGACTTGAAGATTGCTGTTCACCAGAGGAAACCATCTAACTTGAAGGAGATGGAGCAGTTTTGCCTTGAAAAACGGGCACAAATCCCAGGGGCAAGATGCTGGAATATCATAAACACTTATCCAAAGCGATGTGCAGCAGAAATTGCCATAACAGGTGGCTTTAGAAAGTACTGACTTTCGGGGGGTGAATAGTTATGCACACTGAAGTTTTCAGTTATTTTGTCCTATTTGTTGTTTACTTCGCAAGAAACCAAATGTCCACAGTTGAAAGCATGTTCTTTACACGAACTGATGCAAACCCTTAAAATTCCAGGTTGTGAGGTAGAAAAACACAAAAATGTCAAGGAGGGTGAACACTTTTGCAATCCACTGTAATTTACATAAAAAAGTGCAGCAAAAAAAGCTCATGTGAACATAGCCTAAGGCAGGGTTCGACAAACCCGGGCGCCAGGTCGCCAGTGG
>VIAB01008385.1:22135-32321 GCA_009801035.1 Oophaga pumilio
TCAAAAAACTGATGTGTGAAAGCAGCCTTAGACAGGTGACCATTATTTAAGTATGGTGAGGATTTTTTCACATTTTTTTCACATCATAATTCTTTACTGAAGGGGTCAAGCTTCAAGCGATATCTGAGACATACAGACAGATAATTATCCATCATAAAATACCATCAATGAGGTATCTGATTGGCTCCAAATTTATTCTTCAGGAGGACACCGACCACAAACATACAACCAATATCATAAAGAACTACTTTCAGTGCATAGAAGAATTTTCAGTTAGAATTGATGCTTTTATGCTATTTTGAAGGTAAAGGGTGGTCATGCTAAATATTTATTTCACTTAGATTTCTCTTTTGTTCATCAACTTTTCATTTTCTTAATTGATAAAGATAAACTAGTATCAATTATATTTTTGAAATCAGTATTACTTTGCAGTAATTTTTCCATACCTACCGTAAGTAAAAGTTTTGCATTGTACCATACAATGGAACACCAATATATCCAAATTATGCACAGAAAGCAGATTAAAAGAAATCATTTCATTAATTCGTAGTATACAAATGACAAAATAAAAAAATGGCACATTATGCAAGTGCGTAATCAGAAAAATTGAGGAAAGTGACACATGGAAAAGAATAAAAATGTACCCATTTATCCTGTAGGCGTATGCAGCAGATAAGCCGGATTACTTACAGGTAATGCTCTTTTAGTGAGTCCACGACATTACCCATTGGAGAGAGGGATCTGCCCATAGGAACAGGAAACTTACAGAAATAAAAGGGGGCGGTCCGCCTCTCCTCCTCAGTTGGATTTCAGAGTACCAGGAGGACCGCCAAATATTAGGCAAAACACTATCCTTTTATGTTCAAACTTACTCACTTTATCTCTAAGTAAATGTAATCTATTAGTTTGTGCGCTAATAATTTTAGGGAGGGAAGTGAATGGGTGCTGTCGTGGACTCACTAAAAGAGCATTACCTGTAAGTAATTCGGCTTTTTACCCTTCGCCACGACAGCACCCACTGGAGAGACTTTAAGAGACCTTCACCTGGGAGGGACCACAGTGCTGAGGACAGCTCTGCCAAAGGCTAGGTCAGAAGAGCCTGAAAGATCAAGCCTGTAGTGGTTATAGAAGCTGGACGGAGCCAACCAAGTTGCAGCCTTACATATAGACTCGATTGGAAAGTCTCACCTTTCCGCCCAGGAGGATGCCATAGCTCTAGCGGAATGTGCTCTAATACCCTCTGGAGGATCTTCATTTCAGGAGGAGTATGCCAGATAGATCACGTCCCTGATCCATTGGAACAAGGTGCCCCTTGTGACTCCATCCCCCTTCTTTCTGCCCTGGAAGGATATAAACAGAGCCCTACACTGCCTCCAACTCCTAGACCTTTCGATGTATTTTAACACTACTCTTCTCATGTTTAGGGTGTGGAATTTCTCTTCTTCAGGAGTGAAAGGGTCACTAAAGAAGGAGGGGAGAAGGATTTCTTGTGATCTGTGAAATCTTCCTGCTACTTTTGGAAGATACGAGGGATCTGGCTTCAATATCAACCTATCCTGGAATGTCAATTGGAAGGATGGATCTATGGACATTGCTTGGATGTCACTAACTCTTCTTGCAGATGTCAGTGCCACTAAAAGGGCCGTTTTTAGTGACAGATATTTAGGTGACACTGAATCTAATAGTTCAAAGGGGGTCCTGTTAGGGCATCTAGGACCAGGTTTAAGTCACAGAAGTGTCTCTTCTAGGAGAATCTGATGTTGCAATCTCCGGGTATGGTACTGGGCCCACTGGACCACCGGGATACAAGAAGTAAGGGATCCTAATAGGGACATGGCTTCCCTCAAAGACATGCATGGTCTGCCCATTGCTGCTCTAACCTTCGCTTCTATCATTGATATCTTTACCTGCGGAAGCAGACACCTCTGGCTTGTAGAGTCTAGATGAAGACCTAAAAAAGGACTGGAGGGTTTGTGGAACAATCCTGGATTTCTTGAAATTGATGATCCACCCTAGAGCCTGTAAAAATGAGACCATGTCAGCTAGACGATTACTACATTGGATAGCTGAGCTCCCTAATATCAAAAAGTCATCAACGTAAGGTATTATTAAAGTGTCCTTCTGACGTAGGAAGGCCATCATCTCCAACATCACCTTTGTGAAGATTCGGGGTGCCATAGAGAGGCCGAAGGGCATTGCTGTAAACTGGAAGTGATGTATCTCGCCGGCGAGGGAAACTGCCACTCTGAGGTATCTCTGATATCTGCCATGGATGGGAAGATGATAATATGCATCCTTTAGATCTAATACGGCCATCATACATCTAGGAAAGAGAAGCTTAATGGTAGATCTGATTGACTCCATTTTAAATTTACGGTTATAAATAAATGTATTTCATTTCCTTAAATTAATAATCATTCTGAACGAGCCATCAGGCTTGAGAACCAGGAATAAGGGGGAATAGAATCCTCTTCCTTCCTGTCATTTTGGAACCTCAATTAAGACATTTTTGGCTAACAAGCTTCGAGTCTCCACCTGAATGCTCTCCTATAGGATGGAAGCGATGGGTTAGGGAAACCTTTCTTCCTTTCCTTTGCTTTAGTGAGGATCTCATCTAGAGCTTTTCCAAAGAGAAACTCACCCTCACATGGGATAGCGCAGAGCCTGGCATTGTTAACCAAGCCCGCTGTCCTGGCTGCTAGGCGCAATGAGTCCACTGATGCATCAGCCATAAATGCTGCTGCACCTCAGATTAAGGGAAGAACAGCTTGCAATTTGTCTCTGGAGACCTTCTGTTCTATTTGTTGGTCTAGCTGATCAATCCATACCAGCATGGACCGGGCAGTACATGTACTGGCTACGGCTGGCTTGAATACGCCCGTAGCTGCCTCCCATGATCTTTTTAGTGAGGCATCAGCTTTGTGGTCAAGTGGGTCCGATAACATGCCTTCATCTTCTACAGGCAGTCCTGACTGTTTCGAGGTACAGGCAACTGCTGCATCCACCTTAGGGGCTTTGGTCCATGTTAGCAATTCCTCATCGCTAAATTTATACCTCCTTTTTGAGGCTAAAGGGAGGTAGCCCCTCTGATCTTGTTTTTCCCACTCTTTTTTAATCAAGATTTTGACTGCCGGAATTACAGGGAAGGCTCTCCTCCTTCTCTCCGCCAAACCAGCGAACATTATGCCCTGCGTTGTTTGAGCTCCCTTTGCCTCTGTACACCCTATAGTGTTTCTAATGGATTTAACTAGATTATCCACAATATCTAGGGGGAAACATGTGCGTCCATCCATATCCGATGAGGATGGTGATGAGGATGTCAGTGTGGAATCGGAGGCTACTCCATGGTCATTATCAGACTCTGAGCTGGATATTATCAATCTTTTGCTCCTACTTTCTGTAGGCGTACTGGACTGATATAAGGCCTGTAGTTCCTCCTTGAACATTGCGCGTATGTCCATATCTGACACCGCTGCCTTCTGCATGGTCTCACTGATACACCCCTGACATAACCTCTTGGGGTAGGAGTCAGGGAGAGGCTGTCTGCATAGGGCACACTCCTTATGCTTGGATTTTTGCTTTTTCTTGGTCTGGAAAGAGGGAGACATATAGCGAGAGAAAGAGGGTCAGTTTAATAGGTAGAGTTCATACACTTACCCAGTGAAGCTATAGGTACCGGATCAACAGGCTGTGGTACAGTTCTGGTGGCATCCTTGGTGTCACTCTTGCGGCTCCTGTCCGTGGAGCCCCTGCTGGAGCGGTCCCTGGATGTGCCTGCACCTGCAGAATCCACTGCCGGAGGATGCGTACTCTGTCCTGGGAAAGACATTATGGCACAGATTTTCCCCAGCACCGCTGGGTTTTATATGGCCACCTTTCATTTGAATTTTGCGGCCCCTGCCTCCTGTACCGCTTCTTCCGGTTTGCCTTGGAAGTCCCACAGTCATTTCCGGGGCAGGAGCACCTGTGGTGTCTTACGCATGCGCGGCCTGGCCCCATGTGGGTGCTGTCATGGCGAAAGGTAAAATACAGCTTACTTTTTTATTCTTTTCCATGTGTCCTTTCCACTTTTTCTGATTCCTCAATTGCATTATGTCCCTTTTTTATAGTATAATTTCTATGCTAAGATTTAATAAAGTGATTATTTTTTATCCTTCTCCTTGTCTTGTATAATTTGGCTATGTCAGTGTTTCGTAGTAGTGATGCTGTTGGGCTTTGAAACACGGATTGTGGCTATAGGTGTATAATACTGCACAATACTTGCTCAGGTGTATGGCGGAAACATTTACATATGCTAGGAATGGTTGACTCATTCATCCAAACATTTTTGTGATCTAATTTTATTATTTTCCTTATTGATTTATGAATCCATTAAGATGTTTGTATAAAGTATGATATATTTATTTAAATTAATTGTAAAGGTTCGTCGGATGCAGTAAAGAGCAGGAGGCAGAGAAAGGGTTAACAAGAATTTTACTTTAACAGGTTATCTTAGAATTAATTGAATACTCCACACAGGGAAATGATTTGGCAACGAAACACCAGGTATGGGAACTGAACTTGCACAAACAAATATACAATATCCAAAATGAGGGAAGGGAATATGAGAGTAAAGACTTATCGGTTGGAGTTCTTGTTGGGGGAAGGTTGGAACAACTCCCGACGGCGTCGCAGTTCGTGGACAAAGTCTCTGGCTCTGCTGCGTAGGAGAGAGATGCACTGTCTCCTGACCATGCTGAAGTCTCCAGGTCTGTTAATCTTGGGTCTGTTGATGTGGGGAAACAGTTCTTTCTGTTGGCTCCTCGGGAGTAACGCAGTACACTGTGAAAGCATACCGCTGTACATGCCGCAGGAGTATCAAGGCCTAGCACGGACTCACAAAGTTCGGGAAAATGAGAAACGTCTACTGCACTGCACGTTATGGATCGGGCTGGTAGAAGGGCACCCGGTAATGGCTGGAAGGGTGAGTCAGTCTGCAATGAACTGGCGTCAGCGAAGGTGATAACCGGAGCAGAGGAGAGGGAGTCAACCTTCGTCCTACTCTGTCGTCGCCTTCCTGCTAAGTCTTTCATGTTCCTACGCTTGGTCCCTTTTATCTTCCCCATGCCCCCTTCTGTCAGGTGCTCAGGCCCTTCCCATACAGACAAGTCATCCCCCGGCAACAATGGTGACGGCCCCGATAGTTCCGGCTCCAGAGCGCATCTTGAACCGGCAACACTGTTCCTGTTCATCCTCTTACATAATAATTAAATATTAAGTAAATAAGTAGAAAATTAGGCATATTTATTTTTTAACAAGTAAAAGCCTATTATAAAATCATCACTGTTTTTTGTATTTTTATTTTGAAATATTAGTATAGGCACAAGCATTTTTTTTACAGGTTCCCTTCAATAGTTAAAAAATAGCACTGGTTTCTGAGGTTAACTGAGACATGTGTTTTGTATGTTATAATGGCCTGAAAGCTTCATGTTGCATGTCAATGAGCCAGAATATATACTTCTCCCATGGTCTGTTCAGATTAAGCCAGCTTTGTTGTTTCCATCCCTCACAATGAAATAATACACAGGACATCTGTGCTTGTATGTATAAAAAAACCTACATATTCTCAAAAGAGGGTATTTTCTTTTTTTATTTTGGACAACATGCAAATCGTGTTTATAAATTTCATGGCCCTTCTTTCATGAAATCTGCCACCAGCAGCTGCCACTGTTTCACACGTCAAAAGGAGACAGATAAAGTGTGACACTGTTCATTAAAAAAAAACAAACTAGGTTTCCTCTAACAATATTAGGTAGAAAGGGCCATCAATTCTTGTACATTTAGTATCCATAATAGGATGTGACAGTTGTTGTACAGCTTTCTATAAACTGCTCTGGGAAGGTGCAAAATAAATGAGTGTGAGACTTTTTTATTTTGCTTATACAATTATGTAAAATTTTATATTTTGAATAATAGATTAAATTGTGAGAATATCCTAACAGTTTCATGCAGCCTTTCAGCCCTGCTGTGTTATATTGGCAAAATGCATGTAAGAGTCAGATTATTATTACATACACAGTAGGAAAATTGAACATACACACTATATCGGCAAAAGAATTTCGACATCTACATATTACACCTTCAGAATCATTTATGACATCCAACTCTAAATCCAAATGCATTAATATGAAGTTGATCCACTCTTTGTAGCTATAACAGCTTTCAGCTATACCAGGATATCTAAAAGATTTTGGAATGTGTCTATGAGATTTTTTGCCCATTTATCAAGAAGAACATTTCTGAGGTCAGATACTGTAATGAACAAAAAGACCTGGCTCGAAATCTATAATATAATAAAAGTAATATGTAAAACACAGAAAAAAAATACTTACCTAATAGAATTGTAGAAAGGTAGAGTTGGAAGGGACCTCCTAGGTTATCTGGTCCAACCCCATGCTCAATGCAGGACTCACTAAATTATCCCAGACAGATGTCTGTCCAGTCTCTGAAGACTTCCATTGAAGGAGAACTCACCACCTCTCATGCCAGCCTCACTGCTCACCTTTCTGGCTTCCCTGCTGTTTGCTGCCTGCCTTCCAGGCCTCAGGGCCTCTTCTTTTGACTGTTCCTCTGTTTATTCTTCACTACATGATGGAACTTCTATCTGCGACCAATTCACAGGGTCTCCTACAAATTGAAAGGTTGCAGCATACGTAATGATATCACAATGTTATGACCTTACGACATGCAGTGACCCACAAGGCTGTAAGTCCAAACCTAAAGTGAAGAACAGGCAAATGAGGAAGGCAGCGAGCAGCGGAGTGGCTGGATCGATGAGGCAGTGAGAAAAGGTAGTTTTTTGGAAGGCGGGGTTCTATCATTTGCTGGACTTTTTGGTGCACCAAAATAGCGGCTTGGCATGTTTTTTTCTATAATCCTTGGAAAATTCAAATGCAGAGTATTCAAATTGGCTTGGAACCACGAATTTTAGAAAATTTGACTTGAACGCGATCTTCTGTGGATTGCTAGGCTTATCTCTAGCAACTACGACATACCCTTCCTAGGGCAAGGAATACTGTGTAGGAAAGGCTATTACTACCAAACTAAATACTGCAATCAGATCTATGAACCCTTCTAGTCTGGATTAAAAAAAACATAGCACTTAAGCAGCAATCTTATGAGTACTAAATCATCTGCTCATTGCAAGACAGAAGTGAATGCGCAATCCTAGCACTTTTAAATCTTTCAATAGCTTTTAACCCAGTTAACCATGAGACCTTATTACATAGACTAAAATGGGTATTCCCAAAACCACAATGTGGCTAAATAATAATGCACACATTTAATATGCATTTTATTGAAACAAAGGAATAATCTGCCCATTTTGCACATTACCCCCCCTAAGGATGACCCTCCAACTGGATTTATTTACCGTTCAGTTGGTATTAGAACAAACTTGTATTTCCAAGTTCTGTCAGGGGCCTTAGTTGATCCTGTACAGTCCAGTCTCTCTCACCAAGCATCCTATGATGAGTTGTGATTTATTTAGACCAGGGCTTCTACTGTGAGGGTTGATGATATGGAAATGGGAGGAGCCGCATTCATTCATCACAGTGCAGTGCTTGCACTAGGAATCAGCTGTGTATCTATGTGCAATTAACTAAAATGAGCAATATACATAATACAGATATGAGAGACAAAGTGAAGATGGATTTTATTTACAGGAGACAGAAAGGAGAAATGTGCTTCAGCGTGGACAGTATATAGAAGAGATAGAAAAGAGTTGTATACTGCAGGATGGTCTTCACACAGAGGGATGAGAGCAGGAAGGGGCTTTGAAAAGAGAGACTGAGATTAGTTGACCTGTGTTGCCTGGCTGGAATTTTCTACTGCTATCTGCATCAATAGAGCAGCATATGCAGTTTTACATCCCTGAACTCTCAATAGCAAGCAAAAAACAAAACTTTGCACAGCCATTGTGGGGGAGTGTAAGAGAGTTGAGCTCTGCTAGAACAAACTAATGATATAAAACCACACTTCAGTTATATTGATGTATATGGCAGAAGATAAAATCAACTAGGCTGCAAATTTTACACAAGCAGAGAGTGCAAAGCAGTCTGTGGCAAATTTTATACTTACTGTAGATTGGCTTGATGTAAACTTAGGAAGGTGACCAGTCAAGAGTACACTGAATAGGGAGGGGTCTGTTATACTCAGGAGAAGCAAGTGCTGCTGGGAAATGTAGAAGATAAGATAAGATTCGCCCATTCTATGTGAAGCTGGATGTACCGAGGGGCTGATAGAGATGAAAAAAGTAAATGTAATAAAGTAAATGTATTTTGCATTTAGTCTCTATACTAACAAATAAGAATGCATTCATTGTGCTTTGCAAAAAATAATGTGATTCTGAGAATAACTCTATAAGTGGTTTTGTACAAATGAATGATACATTTATATAAAGAAGAAAAAATTCTCATGGATCAGTTGTATCACTAATGCTGTTTTGGATTTACCTGCTACCATTAGGCAAGTAATCCAGAGTAACAGTCTGATTTACCACTGCTATGCAGATGATATGCAACTATACCCACCACTTCTTTAAGCCCCATATCATATACTCATTCCTCCAGCTATATATTGCTGCTTAGCTGAACTGCATGATTGGATAAATAGCAGCAGAAAAAAAATGAAGTTCAGTTGGTCAGAAGACAGCACCTGACAGCAAAATGGCAACTTGCAAGTTCAACATAACAATTCCTAGAAAACACATCACTTAAATGTTTCACCATGATGCAATTTTGGTATAGCAATTGATGGGGGAATTATCTCTCATCAACCAGATATTTGTTATAATCAAATCTTCATGCCTCAACCTGAGGGAAATCGCTAAAAAATAATACCTTATTTTACAAGAATAGTTTTCAACACTGGTACATATGTTTGTAATCTCACAGGTGGAGTACTGTAGTGTCTCTTATAGGTAGAAAGAAAATTTTGGCATTTAACCAAATAGGAATCCTTTGCTCACCTCCCTGACTGCCTATAAATTCCAGAAAATATGTAAAAATGTGCTTGCATCTATGGTTAAGTTCCCATGATGAATTTTTGGGGAGTTATTAACTCTGCGTATTGTTGCTGTGCAAAAAATGCAGCATCTTGCAGTTCCAGCAAAGTCGACGGGATATACAGAAATCTCCTGCCCACTCTTGGTAACACAGCACAAACTTATTCACAGTGCATGTTTGAAATCCACAGCATGTCAATGTCTAATGCAAGTATCCTGAGTCTTGCATGGATTTTTCCCCATATAATTGTGTTAGATACAGAAATTTTGCATAATGAAAACTGCATATGCATTTTTACTGTGTTTTCGCCATGGAAATGCACTAGAACCGCATGTATTACGCACAACACTATCAAAATAGGTTTTGTCAAAGCCAAATACTAGGAAGAACAAAAAAGAAAGCAGCTTTGATAAAAAATATGATAAACCAAAAAGTCCCAAAAGTTGCAGCGTCAAAAATG
This sequence comes from Oophaga pumilio, assembly GCA_009801035.1. NCBI lineage: Eukaryota > Metazoa > Chordata > Amphibia > Anura > Dendrobatidae > Oophaga > Oophaga pumilio. The sequence continues at coordinate 31,640 of VIAB01008385.1, forward strand.
CAATAAAAATGCCTTTTACAAAAACAGACTCAAAAACGCAATATAAAGAAAAACACAACCTAATTTTCCTAAAAGGCATAGAAATGTTGCAGAAAATCTGCAACATCAAAAACTCACTAAACACTCATCTTTTTGTCTGGGGAGTAACGTATTTTACAGAAATAAAAGAACAGCCAGACATTATTTTCTACTACAGTCATAATGCTCTGTCACAGTGGCATGTGAACGCTGCAACCAGTGATTGGGAGTAAATAACACACTAATCCTCAGCATAAGACATTATTACATAGTAAACTTTTGAATACTTTGTGAGAAAAAGGAATTCAAAATGTTTTATTGTTGTTGTTCTCTAATTAATGTCAGGGTTGATGACCAACTGTGTGCCTTCTCGAACAAAAATGAAGTGAGTGGACAGGATATACATTGGCCTCTTGTTTATAACATGTCTGATACTTTGTTCTAGCTATCATCAATTAGACATTGATGGCACATCAAAGATTTACCATCAGTGAATAAAAAAAATTGGGGGATTGCTTGGGATGTGAATTTGCCAGCTTTCAAGCATTTTTCCATGAAAATGTAATACTCTGCAAAATGAATGTTTCTCATTTTGCTCTGGGATTTCTCCAGACCCCAAAGCATAATATATACAGTACAGACCAAAAGTTTGGACACACCTTCT